>JAECUM010039435.1:0-18889 GCA_016617855.1 Megalonaias nervosa
ACTTTCAGGAAGAAATGTTAAAATATTGTCGTTCCGACGTAGACATTTTACGGCGATGCTGTGGAAAATTTCGAGAACTGTTCATGGAGCACGGAGGGATCGATCCTTTGAAAGAAGCCTGCACCATTGCCAAAGCGTGTTCCTTAGTGTACCGTCAACGATTCGTGCCCGAAAATACTATAGCTGTCATCAGTCCTCAAACGACCAATTTTGTAAAACGTCAATACTCAGTCAAAGCCCTACGCTGGCTACATTGCTTGTGCGACAAGGAAGACAAATGGATCTAACATGCCCGCAACGGAGGAGGTGAAAAGACCATCGGAAGGTATTCGGTGAATGGCTGCGACTTATATAACCCCAAGATCGTGTACGAGTTTAACGGGTGCTTATTTCACGGATGTCCCATCTGCTACCCTCAGCGTGATATTAAAAATCAGTTTTTACAACGGACCATGGAAGACTTGTACCAGGCCACTTGTCAGCGACGCTTGAAATTAGAAGAGCAAGGATACCAAGTGGTAGAAATGTGGGAACACGAGTACGATCACCGTTTGAAAATCGATCCCGCTTTTAAGCGCATCATGGAAAGTTACAAGCTGGTGGGCCCAATGAACCTAAGGGACAGTTTGTACGGAGGACGGACGAATACCACCTGTTTGCTGTACCAAGCCGACGAAGGGAAAGGAGAAGAAATCAAATACTTGGACGTGTGTTCTCTGTATTGTCACTTTCCCGCAGGGCACCTGCAATTGCTGACGGAATACATCGACCTGGACAACATTAGACAATACGAAGGATTGATCAAATGTAAAGTTTTGCCTCCCACGGACTTGTACCATCCCGTTTTACCTTACCATTGCCAAGGAAAACTGATGTTTTTCTTGTGCCGTACTTGTGCCGAAACGTGCAACCAAGACCGACCTTGTCAGCACACTCAGGAAGAAAGCGCCTTGACGGGAACCTGGGTTAGCGTGGAGTTGTTTAAATCTCTGGACTTGGGATACCAACTGCTAGAAGTGTACGAAATTTACTACTTTCCCAAGACAGAAAAATTCCACAAGGGCAACGAGACTCAGAAAGGCATTTTCGCAGACTACGTGAATGCCTTTTTGAAACTGAAACAAGAAGCCAGTGGTTATTCTTCCTGGTGCCACACTCCCGAAGACCAAACGAAATTCAAAGACAAATACTGGGAGCAGGAAGGCATCATTTTAGACCGCATCGAGAAAAACGAAGGAAGGCGATCGTTTGCCAAAGTGATGTTAAATTGTCTGTGGTGACCGTGTTTACCCAAGACGGAGTATTTGACAGAACCTTCTCGCTACTTCCAGATGATTCACGACAAAACTAAATACATGAAACACGTGGACGTCCTTCGTGAAGACTTGATCTTAGTCAATTACGAAGAAGAACTGGACTTTGTAGAAGCCGAAGAATTTGGAAATGTCATCATTGCGGCTTACGTGACAGCTCATGCTCGCTTAAAACTGTACGAAGCTTTAGAACTGTTAGGAGATCGTGTGCTGTAATTTGACACGGACAGTTGCATCTACATCGATCGTCTGGGTCAACCTCACCCTGTCATCGAAGGAGACAGTTTAGGAGCCTGGACGGACGAGCATCCCGACGACAAGATTCTAAGTTTTGCAAGTGGCGGTCCCAAAATTTACGGCTACGAATACCGGGACCCACAAGGAGAAGTGCACACCGAGTGTAAAGTGAAAGACTGACTCTCAATTATCGCACCAGTCGACTGGTGAAGTTTGGTGTCTTGAAAGAAGCCTTGCAGTCTGGAGAAGATGGAAATTTTAAAGTGACCACCCGCGAACTGCACAAGATTGTACGTTTACCCACACACCAAATCGTCAGTCGACCCTTGGAAAAAGTTTATCAAATCGTGTACCAGAAGCGAGTTCGGCTTCCCAACCACTTCACTTTACCGTACGGTCACGCCGATATTGGCCAACATATAAAAAGGGACAACGTTCAAGACCGATAGTTCATTGTCACTATAAGGGCCAAGCGAGAATGATGAATACTTTCAAACAGCAAGCATCGAGCGTAAGACTCAAGTCCAACGAGAAACTCGAGTGCGATGCTGTGCCTGACGATCACATCACCAATGCAGTACCACATCTTAGTTGTTTATTTACTAACGCCATGGCAAACTACGTGCAACCAGTGCGACTTCCAGACCACAAGACTTTACCTTATGGACATGCTGATATCACCCAGTATAAGAAAGGGACGACTTCCAAGAACGACATTTCATTGCGAGGACAAACGCCGAGAAAGATGAATCACTACGCAGATGAAAAAAGAGAAGGAAGAAACATCATTGACCACTTTCACTACCATACCCTCACAGCAAAGCGCGTCCAAGAAGGAAAAGGATTCAGTAGACCTAAAGGAGTATTTTAGCATCCAAATGATTCAGACAGCGACTTCGAGAAAATTTAGGACGACAATTTACACCTACACGGTGAAATTTAAAGACTTTGGGCCTGACGTTCCAGCCAAGAAAGCAGCAGGTTTCATTACGGACTTATTTGATTCACTGTTAGAGGAGCTCAAACGTCAGTGTCAAGTCAAAACTCGAGGTCGTTTGAGTCTATCTATGTATCACGACAGTTTGAACTCTCCTGTATGTCTCGGGTTTAGAACACCTGCAGAATTAACTTCTTCCAAACTATTGAGGGCTATTGCTTCGACGATGCAGACGATGAGAGAAAAATTTGACATCAGCGATGGAAAAGTGACCATTCATATAATATACGTTGTACCTCCATGGGAAGAAGACAATAACCACCATTGATCTGCTTGTCGAAAAGTGTACCTAGCACGATGGATATACCAACAGATCTACAGATGAAAGGGAGTACGTGATGGAAAACATCAACGCTGGGAAACAAGTAGTAGCTGACCAGATTTTAAAACAACGTGCGTGACTGATAAAAGAAAAGCACGAATTTTGTCCTATTTGATTGTTTGTTACTTGCTTTGTTTTAGCTTTTTGTCAAAAATGGACATTAACTGTAGTATGAAAAATGTCATTCTTTTATGAAATGTATATACGTTGTATATGTTTTTTTGAAGGCATGAACTTTAATTTTAAAAGTAGTTTACTAGAACCAGAACTAAATAACTTGTAAATAGGTTTGTTCCATGTCCAAAATTTGTATGTGTTAAATGGATAGTGCTTAGACCATAGCACAGGCCAGAGAGCCCATGTATATAATTGAATAAATGTTTTGTACCCATACAATAGACTTTTCTTATTGGTGTCTCTACTTTATCCCTATCAAATTCATGTCACCCACCTACCTACAGTAGCACGTACTAGATCAGTCACTTGCAACACTGTTGCCATTATTCCCCTAGTGTTGAGTAAAGTGACGTCATTGAAGCTGGATAGTTTGAGACTATAAATATAGACTTGAGTTTTCCACAGGTTGTAGCTATAAACAGATACTAGGTTAGTTCATAGGACTTTCCTACAAGATGAGATTATAAATAGATAGTGGGTTTTCCTTAGGAATTTACCAGAAGTTGTAGCTAAAAGTAAATACTAGGTTTTTCCAAAAGGAATTTCCGACGTCATATTTGTGACGTCATGCGCATGCGCTACAAAATTTTGCGCATGGAAAATCTAAATGAAAAATGTGATTCGCGTTCGTGTTCAGCTTGTTCAGTTCGCCTCTCACTCCATGTTAAATTTCCCATGTTAAATTCCCCTTGACGCTAAAGTGGATATACCCATTTTTAACATTATGGTCCCCTTGTCGCTAAAGAGGCCCACTATACTACTTACATTCTTTAGTTGCACGATTAACATTTTGACTTTAATTGTGGATTGTTCGATTTTGATGTTGATTATGTTGTTGATGCGATTGAGGTAGTGTCAGCAAACGTTTTGTTTGGTAATGGTGTTCCTTTTCCTTGAACTTTGTGGATTATTGTGTCAGTACCGTATCTGCTGTATCCTTTTTTGCAACGTCATTTGTCGTTAGTGTTAGTTGTGCTGCCACACACATTACTATTATAATGGGCAGGTGTTTATTGCTGGGTGACAGGTCAAGTTCGGGGATACTTAGTTTTCTCCATTATTTATTTGTCCCCCTTTGGTCGGGTGTTTACTTGATATTGTCCCTTCTCTTTGTATTTCTTGGGGTGGATGACACAGATGTAGTGACATATTTTCAGTGATTTTTCTGCAAATTTTGTTGATAGCAACGCGTAACTACGCAGTGAAAAATCGATACCTCTTGTTGATTGATCAATGTGTCCAGTTTGATTAACAGGTCGGAACTATCCATTAACTGGAGGAACAATGAATGTATCTGACACTAGTTTTGTTTTTGTTTTGTTTTTCTTGTTTTGTTTTGTTGGGGTGGGGGTGGGAGTGGGGCTTGGATTTTTATTTTGTTTTGTTTTGATTTCGTATTTTTGTGATTTTTTTTAGTTCGGAATATTCTAATAATTTCAAGGAATTTTCGAATTAGAAGTGACCAGCATCAAGGTAATTCCAGAATGTTCTATTGTGTTTTAGGCCAGATTAAGTATGAGTAAAAAGAGACTGTGTAAACAAGCAATCACTTCTATTTCATATCAGTCTATGAGAATATATGACTGTAGTTTACACTTGTGTTCGAATATAATTCGATAGGAAATATTTAAATCATTCATTGTAATTACAAAAATGCTCATTGACTGGATGAACACATTATTTTTGAATTATTGAGAATCAGTCAAAGATATTCTGGATTAGATCGTTGTGATACATCAAAACAATCAAAACTATTGGTACATCAGCACATTCAAGACTACTGTTACATCAGCATATTCAAGATAGTTGGAATTCCTGCAGAACATTCTAAACTTTTGGATTTGTGATGGAACATTTAGGATTATTCTAGATTTAAACTATATGTGTCTTATGAAGTTTCACTTTGCATCTTGGGAAATAAATTCTTGAGTTTTTCTAAAGTTGTTGGTTTGCTTATTTTTTTTACTTAGTTTAATACCTTATAATCGTAACAGAATATTGATTTAACAACGGAACATATGTAAGTCGTAGCGTCCAGTTGAAGATCATGAAGTATTTCCGGTTCCACAGCTCTCGTCTAATGGTCAAGGAGCCACTACACCGCCCATCACAGTCTGCCGAAGGATCCATCAAGAATCCCGTTATTTGCTACAGACCTGTTGGTCTCGAAGCTTTGGTCCCTCACTGCGAGAAAGGCAATATCGTCATCTACGGCAGCATCACCATCGATGGCAGAGTAGGGTTTATACGGAACCCCACAGAGTTCTACGACTACACATTCACAATCAGCTAAAAATAAAATATTTAAAGCCGTATAGTACACGATACACGATCAAGCATGAATGTTATGATATACTTACGCATGCGTGCACACAGAATTCGCTTCCTTTCATTCTAAATCATTTTATCTGAATTAATGTCCGAGATTATTATTGTAATAACCAGGTTAGTACAATAATCTGTATTCATTAATAGTAATCGCACTAAATTATTAGAATTCGAACATTTTCTTGTCCTTTAATACATGCAATGCATACATAATATCAGTTCTTTTCAGTTATGAAATGGCTAACTTGAAACAGACTATGGTCTGTCTAACAGCATAGTGCTATATGGCATAGGTCTGACTATCTGTAAAATTCAGAATAAACACTGGAACATCCAACATATCGAACAATTCTATCACATAGCATGAATAACTAAAAACTGCAATTTTATATTGCATATATCTCAGTAGATGAAGATTTCTTCCGTAAAAGTTATTGATATATGAATTTTTCAACACAATCATTACCTGGTTTAGTTGGACAGAGCCTTACTGGTTTTATGTTTTGTTTTGTTCAGGAAGCCATCCATAGAGTGGACAGCTTCCTGACAAAACTCAGTGTCGTAATAATACAGTCAGAATTGACTCGTGATCTAGTGAAATCCACAGCCAGATACCATAAGGTAATCGGGTTTCTCATTGCAAGCACTTTGCTCGTGCAGCTTTTAGCAAACCGAGCTCTATATTTTGAAATAACTACTGAAGAAAATATACCGCCATCGGGTAACGCAGTATGCGATAACAAAACCGGAGTACATTTTCGTTCATATTTATAGGCGGACATTAAGTAAACACAATTCCGTGAAAGAAACTATGGAGAAAGGCAAAACTCTGGAGATGTTCAGATATAGGGTTTTTTCTTTATTACAACACTCACCACTCTATATAGAAAATTACACACTTGAAGTTACACATTCTTAATGTAGCATTATACCTAAAATTATACTTATTCAAAACTTAACAACTTCATACAATTCTGGAGTTTCTGTCTTTTAAATTATTATCTCAATAATTAAAAATAGAATGAGCGAAAGACAGCCAAAATATACATGAAATTCAGTTAGAATTTAATATTTGAAACTAATAAAAAAATCCATTTTTAGGAAAGATAAATTGTTGGACGCTTCACCTTAAGTATCAAAATATCATGTTTGATAGCTTTAAAGGTCCGGATTTTTCAAATTCCTCCAGACCTAAGTTCGTTTGACGATTTATTTAACGAGAGAAATTACTAATAATTTTCCTCGGAGCTAAATTCTGGCTTCCCAAAGAAACTTAGACCGACTAATTTTGCGAGAGTGATTATTTTCAAACCTTGAATTTTAGCTGGGAACACACAAAACCTCGTTTTGATTAGCCAATCTGGATTACTTTCTCTAACCGCTAGAAGTTTTTAACACTCTTATCAAAGTCAGAATAATTCTCCCTAGACCGCCGTTATTAATAACGTTTCTGGAAAATATCATTTTATGCCACCTGTTTCAAATGGCCCAAGATTTCCCATTTTTGCTCTGTCTTGTCTCAACTCTGTCATTTTCCGCTATTTGACCTTACGTTAACATTGACCTCTTCCATCTGTCTAACCTTTATTGAACAGATCCCAATTAACGTTCAGTTAAGCCACACATACACACCAACAACAGAAGTTATGCATTACAAGCTTCCAAGTTATTGCGAGCCTAGCCATTACGTGAGTCTTAATGGTTACGTATCACCCTGACCACGATAGAATGTTGTACTGCGAAACTATCTCTGCAGAATTAGTTAATATAAGCGATTTTATGCATGTAGCATCTGTACTGTGTAATGTTACTTAAGACTAGCGTAGAATATAGGAGAAATCACTGTAATATATTTCTGCATTGTATAAAGTATTAGAGCGTTCAACTACTACAAATTCTACTTTTATAAAAGAAATATAAAAGATTGAATTATGGCAAAAAAATGTAATCTTATGAAAAAATTGTACAAAATTCAAGCCTAACACGTACACTACATCTGACGCACTGTGAAAGACATTGTGCTAACTTTAGAGAGTATATTGGTACTGAGGCCTAGATTTATTAACCAGTCTATTAATTTCACATGCAGGAAATCTTTATGTGGGATACCAACATCCGGGCAAGATATTTATCAGAGAGGACCAGCAAACATAAAATACACCTACTCAAGAATAGACAAAATATTTAGTAGACTTGAGAAATTAAAAAAACCCCGTAAAAATTCAAACAAAAATCAGCCGCTCTCCTGTAATTCTCGGAATCGTTCGCAGTCTTACAAAGGAATACGGGCACTTAACACAGTAAAATGCGCTTGTAAATAACTAAGCATGATATGTGTTAGTTTGTTGTTTCAATCCGAATTTTTTTCATGGGTTGGATTTGGCCAGAATATCTTTGAAACCAAATGTCAAACACGTGATTTAAGGCTCATAAAATATATAAAATTATATTTGTCTAATTTAAAATTGATTTATGACAAATACAATTGTTTTGTAAAATAGTAACTATACTTTTAAAATAATATTTATCATGACAAATGAAAACATGCTGAATATGTCATTAATTCGTAAAATGATTATTCGGGATTTTCCTTACAATCCTTACTGACGAAAATTACCAATGGACCGGTACAATGAAAAAGCACCGTGTTACGCACTAACGGAAAAATACCACTGTAAACCGATATACAGATAACACTACGTACCTCTACAAGCTACAATACATTTATTTTGTTTTTGTTTTTTTAAATGTAGTCTTTAACATTTTACAATTATCTCTTCTTTCTTACTCAAGGTTGAAGCCAGTTATTTAATTTTGTAAAATTTATTGTAAATTTCCTATGCTTTTCACAAACAACTTGCGAACATAGTAAATTTGTAACTTATCTTTAGAAAAAAGCATAACTGATGCATTCAGTTTAAATGTCAGGTTGAAAACTATTTTTTACTATTTAAGTGTCCTCCCTCAATTTGAACTAAATAAGCAAGTAAATGTTTCACAAAATAAAAGTAAACAGTGAATTATCGAAAATAATATGCACACATCTAAACATGTAGAGTGTTATTTATATTATATAGCACTGTAGCATGCAGTAATAGGGTGATGAATCAAGCGCTCTATAATTATGTAGAAAAAGGTATGTTGTCGAAATTATCGAAATTAATCATGGTCAAATCTGATAATTGAAATGCATCTAGCAAATCCTGATGCAAATAGGGCATAAACTCAAGTTTCATAAAGATATATGTGAATGTATTGCTCAGACTGGTTATATATTTCTTTTTTGTCATTTTTCTTCCTCGGGGTTGTTCACTCTGCATAAGATTTCTACAATTAAAGGTGAATCCTAACACATGGCCTACGTAATTTTTCTCATTCGAAGGAGAATTCGTCGCCGCTTTCGATGGTGTGAATAGTTACCATTTAAAATTTCTATTTGTATCTTATGATGCATGGTTTTCTGGTAGTAAACCAGTGCAGACTTTAGAACTAAATCTCTGTCTTTAAAGAACATTCACAATTACTTCGGTCGGATTTGTCTTCAAACTTTTGTTCCCATTACAAAACAAGTTGCCGGACGTTTAATACTTCATATTACGACAGGTGAAGACCTGACCACTGACGTGGGAACGAGGAAAGAAAGTACCATACTTTTTCTTTTCTGAAAGCGTTTTCTTTTATTTCGTGAAGGTTAAACGGGAACTGATTATAAATCTCACTAATAAGACCGATATAAAACCGTTTTTCTCCGACTGTAATAATAAGATAAAGTTAGCATTTTCTGGCATTATATACAATATGAATGCAGGTGATGGAGCTAATTTTTGTAGTAAGTGGAGCATATAACGTAAGTCTTGGGAAGGTAATTAAAGCATGTCGATACAATATCAATTATTGACCGTCTCCGTAATCAAAAGTTAAATCCAGATCTCCAAGATGTTCTTTGACCATGTCATCCATTTTCTTGTTTAGCTCAGGTGTGAAATAGTTTCGCCATTCTCCAAGTTTACCTATAAATGCAAAAGAGCATAATGTTAGGACGAATGGATAGATTAACCTTAGCGATTAGACGTTCGACTTTGCTGGTATTAACACTGACAGAAACGCACACGTACACACACACGTACACACTCATACACAACTTCGAAGACCTTCATAAGCATAGTGATTCAAGTTCTTACTCATTTCAATATTCTAAATAATGGAAGACTGTTCAGGAACTTCCGGTTTTGCAAAACGCAAGAAAAAGTCAAGTCGTAGTTTTTAAACAGTTGTGATGGCCATATAAATGTATGTACTGTGAATGACGTCGTTAAAATGCAAGCTCAGGTTTAGTGGCATCGGAGTAAGACAGTGACTTTTTTATGTTTCTTTCCAGTAAATAGTAATTTTTGTTGGTTACGTGTTTTGCTTTGTAGTGCCACCTCTCACCCTTCTTCCTGCTGTTGTTGCAAATTACAATTAGTAATCACCGACTTGATATTTTACAGTGCATTGGTACTTAGTCAACAAAAAGATGAGGCATTATCTACAAATGGAACAATATTTTGTACTCAGAAGTGGAAGTCAAATCAGTTCCGATGTTGTAAATTCCAAAGTGAGGTTGGAAACAGTTCACGCATACTGCATGTAAACAATGACGTCATTGAAGAAGGGTAGGATAATATACGAAATGATACAAAAGATAAGTTTGAATTCTTAACAAAAAAGTGCACGAACGATCTGACAAATAAGAAAGAAAATGTTCAAATATTATACACGAATTCAGAGGAGACGTGAAGGAGAAAATCTTGTGATAATACGTGCCGATGGAAGGACGTGTGATAGGCTGGGTGTTAAGTCTCAACTTTAACTCTGAATCCATCAAAGAGTGCGATACCCATGAAAGAAGATAGGCAGGAAGAATGTATCAAATCAGAAAATGAAACATCCAGCAAAGTTTGGGCAAATTAAGAGAATATGCAGAAAACAAATGTCACTACTTTAGAAACATGACAAAAAATACAACTTATTGCTTAAATGCATCAATGAAGAAAATATAAAAATATATAATATAATTAGAGAATTATTTCAAACAGGATCCTCTGAGAGAAGTTGATCAGATTTGTTTTGTAAATACACACAGTTCTACCTGAACAATCTTTACCAAAACCCATCATTGCTTCGTTTGATGGTTTGATGCTCTCCTGTGTATCTGTATGTTGGGGGTTGGGGGTCTTTTCTTATTTCTCTTTTCTCTTGTATTTTTGGAGGTTATTTGTTTTGTTTGTCTGGTGGGTGTACGGGTTTTTTTTTTTTTTCTTTGTTTGTTAGTTTGTTTGTGTCTGTTTCTTTTCTTATTTTCTTTTGTTTTATTTTTGTTTTGATGGCCCCTGAGGCATATGAATGTCTCTGTAATTCTGAGGAAATGGATGCTAAGTGCCTTTCCCAAAAACACAACCTAGGGAAGCAATGTCCACAACAAACATGAGGAAATGGATGCTAATGCCTTTCCCAAGGACACAACCTAGGGAAGCAATATCCACAACAAACATGAGAGATATATGTAATCACAATGTTGCGATCTTGAATGCTAGATCTTGTTGCGTCATCAGCATCAGAAAATGGCGAAACGTCGATTCTTGATCTAGTTTTTTTATGCTGACAACGAGAAGTGATCTAGCAATCAAAATGTTATTACTATGATAACGAAATTTTTATTATGTACCTATCAATTTTGAGATAATTATAATACCTATAATTTCAAATTATTATGAAGAAACTCACCTATGTTACCAATTTTGAACTTTCTTAATTGGGTTGTACTGCACGCTATTTCAGAATGTGACCTTATTTAAAGACAAACTTTCCGCCTATATTATCTACTTCCCAAAGCAATTAAATGATATTTATTGTTGCATTTGCAAAAAACAATTTTTAGACCCTTCAGATGTTTAACATATAATGCAAGTTTCATACCTAACGTCGCTGTGAGAGCTTTGTTTACTGCTAGTGTTGACCACTATCGCAAGGGGCGCTGCTTTTGTAACCAAAAAACCTCGTGGATAAAGTAGCTCCAGCTTAGTTGGAGTGCATCGTAATAAGGATTCAGAAAACGATAGTATCGTTCTCGTACTTGTAGGAAATAGCGGTAAAATTCTCTGGGGTAGGAAATTTATAGTTATATTATAAAAGCACATATTCCAAGTTTTATCAAATTAGGATAATAAATATGGCCCCCAGAGTAGTTACGAACTGAAAAAATTGGTCAAAAAATCGCGTCATCAACATGCATGAATCTCGCTAATTATCCAGATGGGTGAAAAGAAATTGTTGAACGACGGACGTACGACGTACGAAGCACGATTCAGGATACACGAGGGGTGCAGGACAATATTACATGACCTTACGGTCAGGTGAGCTAACACGTCGTGTCATATGTGAATACTGAATGGGGAAATAAGGCAAAATTCTATCCTCTTGCATCAACTACTTGAGGCATGTGTTCTATTTAAATAGAGTTGATTTTGTATTGCACCGATCTAGAACATATTGTCGAAGTAACCGTGTAATTCTTGACATTAGTTTAGAAAAATAAAAAAAACTATAGTCACGTGAATCAGACTTTATAGTCCAAACAATCATAATCTTAATTTTTACAGATTGTTGACACTGAATACTGACGATTTAGGGAATGATCAAAAATAATAACTGTTGGTGATTGGAATTTAGTTATAGACCCTGATCTAGACTACAAAACGTACATGCGTGTCAACAAATGTATTGCCGTGAATGTAGTTTTGAATTTGATAGAAGAAAACAAAATTGGATTGTAAGTGAAGGGCTCTATACGTGTAGAAGACTCGAGCAAGATTAGACAATACTTTTATATCTGGTAACTTTATACATTGCTTCCGGGACACGTCCATTTTGCCAAGATGTGGATGCAGTCACTCTGACATTGTTTTAAAACTTGAGTTACGTTTCAAGAAATCGGTAGAGGTTAATGGACATTTAATAATTCTACATCAAAAGACAAATAGTATTTAAATCTATTCTAAATAATTTTAAAATATTTGATTATTAGATACCATCATCAAGAGAATAATGAAAACGCATAGCTATTGATGAAGACTGATGTAGCTTTGTTTCCAGATATAACATTTAATACTGATGATCACCTCTCTCGATTTCTGCATGTCATAGTAAGAGATAGCATAATACAGTAGGACCCCTAGAAGATACACATATTAAATTAGAACTAAAATCAGGCTGATATGGAATTAATTTACAAAACAATGTCCAATCGTCGAAAAGACACAGTAATGACACTAACAATTTGAAATTAAAGAAGGTAGAGTGACATAACTTGGTTGATACAAAGACTGAAGGGTGAGATAAAATCTAGAGGTGGATAATATGATATAAAAGAAATAATGACGAAGTATTTTTGATTTGGAAAAGAGAATAACATCTAAAATATAACCTCGCACTAAGAGTTCATATGGTATTTGTGGGTTGGAAAATAAAATCGGGATATCAAAATAAACGAAAATATTTTGCTGTCACTTATGTTATATAGATTTATTTTTACTAAATTTCTAATGGGAGCAAAATGAAATTCAGCTAATAGCCAGTGAACGTATGTCAAAATGTTTAGTTTATTTATTGTTTATCCAACCAGTAGATTGATTCTACGGCTGTATAATAATTTGTAATCCGATATATACAAGATAGAAATTTCCTGTCTAGT
Source organism: Megalonaias nervosa (assembly GCA_016617855.1). Classification (NCBI taxonomy): domain Eukaryota; kingdom Metazoa; phylum Mollusca; class Bivalvia; order Unionida; family Unionidae; genus Megalonaias; species Megalonaias nervosa. Next base: position 13,107 of record JAECUM010039435.1, read on the forward strand.
GCTTGCTATTGACTTTGAAAAAGCTGTCTCCTAGTAATTTAGAGATAACTGTTTAGTTTGATTTCATCTTTGGAATTATATACGTAAGGTTAATATGTTTTACAATGAGGCGGAGTCTTGTATTTTACAAAATGGATCGTTGTCCATTTATTTTTTTAATTTCATAGAGGCCTCGGGCAAGAGGATCCAGTTTCACCATATTTTTTTCTGTTATGTGATACCATTTTGGAAAGAAATTTGTTTTGAAAAGCAGAAACGGAATAGCCAATTAACGAAACAAATTTACAAATAGGTCAATACATTTATAGCACACAAGCATATTCAGATTGGCCGGAAGACTCCAGAACCTACTTTAAAAACAATGGGTCAGTTTTTTTTATAAAATTTCTGGATTATTAAATGTGAATATTGAATAATACGTTATATGGTATTTATCAGCATTGAAAATGAAATTATGTATAAATATAAAAATGACTTGGAGAAACTCGTGGATAAGTTGCTGGAAATGTCTTTCTCTACAAATGTTTATTTGTATATTGGAACCTAATTTCAAGGAAACTTGTAAAAATATTGAAGATATATTTAGTAATTGGATTAAAAGTGAACCAATGTTTCCTGGTAAAATAGCAGCAACAAGATGTGTAGGTTGTTCAAGATTTACCCATTTATTTATTTTCCGTTGCCGAATCCACTATTAGATTTCATAAACGAATGAATACAATTACATACAAATTATTATGGAATGGTGGCACATATATAATAATACGTAGAATAACTGTAAAAGCAAGAGGATTACAAATAACTAATGTCAGTGTTCTTTTCAACTTGCCTAAAATTATTTCCCTGAGATGATTATTAAAAATAAGCAGAAATGGATTCATTTTCAAACTTTAGATGTTGTCACGCTGTGTGAGAAAATTTGCTAACAATTCCTGCCTCATGTTTACAAATGTCTTCCGATAGAATCCATAATTCAAAGTACTTTGGGTAATGTCAATACGTGCTGTATAATATTACGACTTTTGACCGATTCTGAAACAAAGAAACTACCTGTCTTTGACTTAGCCATTGCGTCACAGTCAAGTTCGAAGTTAATTCAAACAGAACCTTGCCGCGGTGGTGAGAAACTCTGTTTGTTTTGCAATTAGCCAGTAATGTCACCGGTCAGCTTAGGCTTAGAGACCGGAAAACGCGACATTATAACATGTCAGTGCTACTACCCCAGGCAGTTTTCAAAGAGATCACCGGTATCCAGTCAGAACTACGATAGTCAAATTTTGGATGGGTTTCTCACGCAGCCAGACATTATCCTGTTACATTAATTCTGGAAGAGTCAGTACAGGTTTTGATGTGACTAAAGAAACAACACGGCACTCCGAGAGCAAATTGCGCACTCGTAAAAAAAGAGAGGGAAAAGGGAGTTCTAGGAAATTCCGACGAGATTTGGAACAGGTTTCTGAAGTAACATATCTTCGCCCGAATCTGTCTCACTTTCCTAACTAGGTGTTATCAAATTTATACGTTCTTATGTGCATTTAATTTAGTAGAAATTTAATCTTCTATGTATAATTGAATTTAATAGTGAGTTGTGTTAGAACTCGTACTTGTTTGTATTTGAATATATAGTTGTGGATTATGCAGAGTTAGGCATTGTTGACCTTGTGCACGTTTAATTAGGCATTTTTATATTTATATGTGTCTTTCATAATTTGTAAGGTAGGAAATGAGTAGGAATATTGTTGATGTTGATAGTTTACTATATCGAGAATTAGGAATATGTGTGTATGTATCAGAAGTCGTGATATTATTGTTGTTGTTATAGCCTTTAATATAGAACAAGCTTGTATGGAATATTTAAATGTGAGTATGTGAGTTGACCTAATGACTTAATTGCCATTATGTTGCTAAAAGGTCTATGAGAGTGTGTTAATTCTCGTGTGATTGAGCAAGGAGACAAAATTGTACGTTGCTTCAAATCCACAGGAAGCTTTCCGGGTGAGACAGGGCGCCATCCAAAGATTAGAGAGAGAAGAAGACGTGGAGAGCAGTTGTGCGAAGGCGCAGGGCCGGAGAATGGAAACAAGGATACTGGAAGTACCGAATCGGGATACAAGGCGGAAGTTGCAGATGAGTAACATAGAAGGAACACGGGAAGTAAACACTCTCACCTTTAATTTCGCGTGATGAAATAACTGGCAATTTGAATAGGTCTTTGTACTGATTAAAAGAAATTGCCTGGAAAAATTGTCATGTAGTTGTTGAATACCGTGATAATGTTTATTAAACTGTTACACCTTTCACCTTAATATTTTTATATTTTATACACCTAGAGCGTCGGCCATGCTGACTGGGGGTTTGGAGCTGTTTAATATTTTAATTGTCCGTCCTTCTCCGGTGTTAGCAATAATTCCGGTGGCGGCACTTGACAGATGTCTCAAAACATTTAACGCTTGGTATAAAATATATTTCTAATGTTAGTCAAGCAATGCAAAATCCATTCTGAGAATATGTTTTAAAATGTCGGTCATATTTTTATCGATAAGGTTAAAACTCATTCTTTATATGAGATTTTATTTTGACAACTAGTTACAAGTGTAATTTTTGTATACAGAGAACGGTTTGTTTGAAAATTCGTACTTTAATAGTTTACGACACACTTTGGATTTGTCAACTGATTATGACCTTCAATAGCCTGAAAATTAAGATTTAAGGTGATAGGAAATTATTTGCTCTTTAAAGGAAACTTCCAAAAGAATTGAAACAAATAGTAAAATAAAAGGAAAACTACATAGTGTTCAATAAAATCATACCGTTGATAACAAGCAATACATGTGTCAACTTTAATTAAAATAAAAAAGAAAGTAAACAAATATTTATTGATGCATAGCAAATGTCAGAATTTCAAGAATTGTATATTAATTACATAACGTTAATTCCAACAGAGTGTAAATATTCCTTTACATTCTTACAAAAAATAAAGATTTATAGCTCAAAGACTTTCAGTACAAACATTTGACGGTATATTAAATTTGCAAAATAGGTAAAATCGGTTCAGATAGGTTTGGCCATAGTAAGCAAGCTAAGTGATCTATAGTGTATCTAATGTATGAGTGTAATAATGTCTTATGTATATTTAATTGATATTGTTTGTCTGTTTATCTTCCATGATTCTATGTTATATATAACTGTAGTTTGGACTTGATCTTGTCCAAAATCAAGTTCACGTTGTACCTGACTAGGAAAACTGATGCTATTTTTATTTTGTTTAACAAAAATATAAATAGTTAATACTTTCCTTATGCGTGTGGGTTAAATATTAAAATCAGTATCAGCAAAGCTACAAATGTTTATTTTGGGTCTAGGTCTATGACATTGGTATTCTCCCATGAAGAACGTGTTGTACCTGATGTTATTTATATTTTAGTAACAGACTTTTTCTGTTTACAACTTAGAAATTTTTAGAATGAACTTTGGACCTACATCCTGGCTCTTTTTTTGTTTTAGTTCGTTTTCATATAATCTTGTTTACTTGAAAAAGTTTTCATTCTTGCATTTAATATCTTTAACAAAATCATTTGTATTTTTTGTTCAGTATTTGCTGGATCCTCTTTCGAACACCACTGGAGGTTAATTAGAATTTTATTCATTGGGACTGGTGATAGCACATTTTGGACTTTTGGGATTTAATTCGTAAAAGTGTAAGGTCTTTTTAAATTTTTACTTTGTACTGTAGAAAAATACATTTTTTGTTGAGTTTTACAAAACTAATTGGTTTTCGCTCTTTTCTATTACTTAGTTTAAAACCATAGAGTCGTAATATGGTGATAAGCGAGCTAAGTTATATATAATGTATCTAATGTATGAGTGTAACGGGGTGACGATATTTGTTACGTGAGTTACATACTTGGTTCCTAATCAGTTTTAACTTACAACTTGAAATACGTTTAAAGAATATTATCCAAGGACCAGTACGTAATTCTTTTAAAATTAAACTCCAGATAATTATCGTACACTATTTTAATTATCGTACACTATTTTAATTATCGTACACTATTTTACCCATTAACATTCATTTACAAATATCAATTTACAATTCGAATAATTTCTTTATAAGAACAATGATTGAAACTGAAGATCATCTGGCTAACATGTATGGAACAATAAAATATTTTCTTAAATGATTTCTACTCAAAAATTATTTTGATATTAGACTATAGTATTCCAAGTCTCAGATTAAAGTATTAATTTGATCAACATGTCAATACAATGAAAACGTTATTGAATCACAAGGTTCCGCTAGCATTGCATTCCCCACCCCACCCCCTTCTCTCTCTCTCTCTCTCTCTCTCTCTCTCTCTCTCTCTCTCTCTCTCTCTCTCCCCAGGTACGAGATATATACCAAACGTTTTCAAAATTTGTTCTGCTATACCTGCTTCGTTACTTTCAACCGGTCGATATATTTAATTTCGATGAAAGAAAAGTAAAACGTTCTGTACTTATAAGTTACTGCATTTGTGTGGGAAAATATGAACGAGTTTTTCTGAGCTATACTGCAGAACGTTAGGCGTGAAGTAACGCTCAGAGAAGAAAAACAAGTTCATTTTTTCCTATATAATTGTAGTAACCATTTTATTATGTACTCATTTTGCTTTTCTTCTTAAGGCTGAATAACAAAAAGAACACTCTAAATAATTGAATTTTGGCTCTGTTTCAAAGTAAATACACACCCGTACTTCATCTAATACACAGTAACAGTTTTCATGCTCACTTAGCACCGCCCAGCGACCTTTGAACTTTGTAGCATATCACGTGCTCATTCTTTTGAAACAGAACTCTTATTTTTGGTCTACTAAAAATTAAAATTTAGAGTCACAATGTGAATGAACGTGCATTAGAATAAATTTACCAGTTTGTCTGGAAAGGAGAGAGTTTGTTTTTTCTGTCCATCCATCCGCATATCTAGTTGAGATAGACTACAGTTATGAACTGAGAAGATTCCTTACGATCTACATGCGGCTCAATGACTGGCCTTGAAGCGAAGTGCACACGTGTTTCTGTTCTGTCATTGACAGTTACGAATCATAAGGTGAAATGATATGAAATTCTTTTAAATGGAACTCTAGAGAAGATGCATGATTAAATATTGTTTTGTAGAGAATAAAAAATTAATTTCGTTTTGGAGTTCGTTAAATTCTCCCTTGAATTGTGATTTCTGTTGGTAATGTAGTTTAATGTGCAATACAGTTTAGCGCTGTGGATCAGATTTTGGAACACATGTAATTCTGATTAGCAGAAATAACTTAGAAAGTATTTTGAGGAATTTCAAAATGCACTGAGTACATTTATTGCAATTGTTATTACCAGATATAAGTTAGATCACATATTTTTATGCCATATAACTTCAACGCACTTGAATCCTTGCTACATTACCTCAATGACTTGTACTATAAATCCAAAACACGGTCTAAAAAAAGGTACAACGGGGAAAGTTGCGAAGCAGCTGGGGTATGAGAGACCATTTCGCCAGCAGAATGTCCACCTCATCACAGAAGTACTCAAAATTAACATTGGCTAATTTTGTGAATCAATTACAACATGTTATTAGCGATACACATTTACTTTTTTTAAAAAAAATTGTTTCAAATCAAAGTCAGAGATCTCAACGGATTAAGAATGGGTCGATCATCTAATGGAACGAGTTAGAAAGCGCATTTTTTATTGGCGAAATGCCTGTGCTGATGGTGTAGCACAAATTCAGATATGACAATACAATATGTTTCAAC
>JAECUM010039436.1:0-76077 GCA_016617855.1 Megalonaias nervosa
CAACAAAAAAATCGTCGATGATCAAGAATCCAAGTACATGTCAGTGCGTGGTGGTATAATGCGTGCATTTCTCAACATGAATAATAATGGTATTAATAATCTCAGAACACCAGAAACAGATTTTGACGCCGCAACGAAGAAATACGTCGACGATAAGGAAATTCCAATAACGACTTCGTTAACGACAATCAATGATGGAATTGCTGCATTTAGAACTGATTATATTAATCATGTACAAACATTTCTAAATTTTCGTAGAAATGTAAACAGATCTATTAATGACTTTTTTGGAACTCCACCAATCGTTGACATAAAACTTACCGACATTAACATGAAAATCAACGATATTGTTAGTGGAATTCCTAATATCATTGAAAAAACGAATCTTATTAAAATTCCTCACAAGCAGATCTTCAACGTAGTATACACAGTAGCATCAGGGTCAGGGGTATGGACACTGCAAGATAATAATCTCAAACACACCGCAGAAGTCACTGGTGTATACAGACTGTCCGTATTTAGTAGTGCAAAATTCAGTATATTTACTACATTTCTATGGCGTTATTCAAACGATACTTTTTCTGGAGTTGTATCTGTCATAATAAATAAAGATGCGGAAGAAACATTTCTGCTGGAGGTATCTGATAAAAAATTAACCAGAGCACTATACTGGTGGTGTTTGGAATTTGTGTGTGAAACTCCTCAATTAGTTACCTAGATAAGTATAATGAATCAAGAGTCATTTATTGACGTTCAACGTCACAGATATGCTCAAGTATGTGAGTGTCAAACCAAACTAAAAAATATCATCGACGATTACACGATAAAGGTAAAAAAATATCGGCGACGTATGGTTGTTATTGATATAATAGTATACTCGGTTTCTGCTGTTATTGCTGGAACTGGATTATTACTATCAACAATAACGATGACAGCGCCTGCAATTGTAACAATTATAGTTTCCACGGCAACAACATGCGCAGGTATTTTCAGTATTATCGCTAAGAAAATATCTACGTGTACAAATGATAAACTAAATGAGTACATAATGAAATTGCACACAGCAACATCATCTTATTCTAAATTATCATCGTATCTTTCGGCGTATCTCAGCGATGGTAAAATATCCAATGAGGAGTTTGCAACGATAATGGAAACTTATCATGAGGCATTCAAAGTGGATTCTAATGATAAAGTGGAGGGTTGAATTTCCGCTCTATTAAATACGGAGTATTTTAAATAATGTCATCGTTAGAATTATTACAGCAGATCGTAGCTAATACGACGCCATCAAAAACTACTATGACATCATTAAGTTCAACCAATCCTGAATTTAGCGTTAATTTTCCAACTGCAATTCCAGCAAAGGAAATAGCGCTAGCACAATTACGAGTTTATCATAGCTGGCCTAATATCAGGTCAAAACCGTTTGGTGGACAACCAGCAAATAATCCACTGGTATTTGCGAATAAAAATAAACCTGATGGAACACCTGATTGGCAAGTTGTTGGAATTACAACGGGCAGTTATCAAATAGACGAGATTAATGATGAGTTCCAACGCAGAATTAAATCTATCACAGGGAAAGAATCTAAAATAGCGATCACTATTTACGAACCAACACTATCAGCGGTGATTGAAATAAATTCTCCTGATTACCTTGTAGATATTTATCAGAGTTCAGTTAGATCAGTGTTAGGATGGCCTGAAGTTGCACCGGTTTATAATGGAGTTTCAGAACCAACTAAAAATGAATTTAAAACGAGTGAAGAAAAATTCATTAAAGATCCAGAATATCGAAATAAAGATCCATGGATTTTTATATTATTTGAATCAGATCCAAACAACGATATATATTACTTTACCGATTTTGACGATAAAAGGATCCCCAAGATGATTAGATCAGTATTTAATATTATCAGGATGCCAGAGGGGCGGGAGCGAGCGATTATTGATGAAAAATTTTTTAAAGAATTTTTAGATACTCTTAAACCTGAATATGATAAAACGTTTAATGATTTAAGAAGTTTACTTATTTCATTATCTCAACATTTTGATCATAATGTCCAGCAGCAAATAATCGAGTCAATAAAACATTTAAATGGTATCTTATTCGATTTATACATCGCCAATCGAAGTATTATAAACGATGCGACTAAACTCGGTAGTGTTTTCACAGTTCTAGAACTTAAGCAATTATTCCTTGATCATTATAAAATAACAGAAAAAGATTTACAAACATTCATTATACCAGATTTAAATAACGCTGAAATGAAGAAATCATTAACTGATCTTATTGAAGAATATTATCCGGGAGTAATTGAATCGTGGAGAAAAATAGCCCCACCACCGGTTATACTAAAACACAATAACAACCCTTTTGGTGCCGGACGTAATATATCGCCAGGCATTGTAAACATAACAACAACAATTGCAGTCAGTCTGGTATGCGATATTATTGAAGGTAGCTATCAGGTAGATCTTTCTAAGTCTAACCAGGCCCAGCAAGGGTACATATTATACAGTTTTAGCCCATTAGCCCCACCAGGTTGGTTAATTGTATCAGAGCCAATTAACCCCGTGTACCTGCGAGTTCATAATCCGTTATTATCAAGGATACACTTTAAACTTACAGACCAAAACAATCGCATTCTGGACACAAGAAATGAAGAACTAAATATAAATCTGTATGTGAAATCATAATGCGTTTTTATCACAATGCGTTATCATAACAAAAAAAAATATCCGGATGCATAGTGTTTGTCTATGATACAATACAATACATCATAGCATATACTTGTCAATATAACCTTGCCTGCGGTCTCATTCAATGCTAATCGGCAACTTCCCTATGTGGCAACCAGTAACTGACAAAATAATAATACTGTATTCTTTGTTTACATAAAATCTGCGCACAGATTTCTCATATTGCACAATCGAAATCTATTGTCTAGAAGGCTGCATATTGATTATTCCATAACGGCTATGTATATGTGGCCGATTACTGTGTAAAGTTATTTTAAGAACATCCGCTATGACTAAATCAATATCCTTGGTTACGGCTTATGCATAGACTCAGTGTTAATGCAGAATTATATATTTTTTTTGGAAATTAGAAATATAAAATCCCATTTTACACAGAAAACTGTGGTTTTAGTTAAGAACACTGTAGTTTTTAGGAAATAGGTTATTGGCAAACACATACTAACTTTTTCAGTATGTATTTATAACAAGGTCCAATAGCTCAATTGATAGCACGTAGAAACTCTCATCCGGAGGGTCATGGTTCGAAACCCGAGAAAGACATATGTCTGCGGGAGGCGATTTTAGGCCAAGATTTATAATCTTTTGGGGGCTCCAGCCCCCCCCGTCTTCAGAGTACACCAATCCACTACATCAACACGTGGTGGATTCACTTTTGTGAATCACCCATTGGTTGATCATTATGGGTTGGTGTACTCAAGACGGCATTTCATCATATCATCATCATCATCATATCATCATCATATCATCTCATCAAAAATATACAGCGGGGGGTGATATGAGGTCGTGACCTTGTGACTTCACTAAAGGGGTACCCCACACAAGGGCCATTCCAAAAGACACATCACAAACTAAAAATAAACCTAATGAGATTCCAGGTCACAAAGACCAATCAGCCTTTGAGTTTCTAGAATTTCGGTTACGGATATCTAGGAATTCTTGTAAGGCAATAAACAGAATCTGATTGGTCACTAAAATAAGACCTACACGTGTATAAACAACCCTCTGAGCCTCTAAAGTTTCGGTTTCGGATATTTAGGGGTTCTCTTGGGGGTAAATGTCTAAACAAAGAACCTCATTAGGTTTATCTGATACAACTATGGAATGGTAGATCGAATGTCACCCCGCGCTGTATATTTTTGTTTATTTTTATATTAAATATACACTTATTATATAATGAATTTTGAAAATATCAATGTCATTGTTTGTGCGATTAAAAAATTACAACATAATGGTATCAGTGTATCTGATAATCTTAGTGCTGAAAAGATTCTATGTGATTTTGACTCATTACAACAATGAAAGAACGAGAACAGATTCACGCTATCCGCTGATTATAAATTCATGAAAATTATCCAACAAGGAATGTTAAAATCACTGGCAACTGTCACTGATGATCAGGTAAAGTTGTTTGTGCCTCTCTCAAACGCTATTGACAAAATCAAGCTAGAATTATCTCATGGATACGAACAGAAAAAGATTATGAACTTTCGTATAAGACAGTTAAGAGAGCATTGTGAAAATACGAGTGAAAATGACAGTGATAATGATGGACCATTGACTGTGATAATAGCTAAACAAAATCCTTGGGAAAACTAACATACTCTGCTTAGTATAATGCAACCTACACATATTGACAAGTATTGTATCCCAACCATTATATTTCAGTAGGTATCAATTACAATATTACCTGTTGTGCAATGTTTTTCGTTGAGTTTGCTAGTTTTCGTTGGGTCAAAACCCCAGGAAGGTTAACGGGAATTAACATTAGGTTTTAAATTTATCGATAAAAAACTGTTTTTTTCCAGTTCTTTTGCTCGTATTGTGTAGTTTTTTGCTAGTGAATTACGATAAAAATCCGGAAAAAAACAGTTTTTCATCGATAAATTTAAAACCTAATGTTAATTCCCGTTAACCTTCCTGGGGATTTCACCTAACGAAAACGAGCAAACTCAACGAAAAACAATGATAAAATCGACTAAAATACCTGAAAAAATCAACAAAATAGCGCAAAAAATGACAAATTTGATAAAAAATCGAACAAAATAAAAATTTTATAAAAAATAGTTAAATCTGATTAAGTAAAGAATATTTTGTGCCATCGAATACAGTTTATGTAACTCACTTCTGGAGAACCGTCTTATAATATTTTCTGAATGCCGATTGCAAGCTAAATAATATCATGTACCTAACATAAGTGCGGATAATTACAGTACTAAAAAGTTTTATGCTTGCCTCAGTCTCGCTTGATCATCTGATACCAGGTACTGGAAAATAATATTCTGCCCAAATTTGAAAGAAAAAGTAGATCTAATAACACCATCAGCGGAACGTTTCACTGAGGGTGATGCTATGTTAAAGTATTTATTAGCAGAATTAATTGATTCAAAACTAATTTCTTCCCCAGTCTCTGTATTTACGGATTTAATAGCTCTCTTTCTGTATAATTTACACCTTCCTGTGTTTCCGGATTTACAATTTTGACTCTGTGTAGTAATTCGTAGATTTCCAAGTGAATTATCAAGTTTATCGCCGTTGATGTGGTCAACCACATACCCATCTTTGATGGGTCCAAAATAACACTCGTAGGTAATAATGTGTGATAAATAATTTTTATTTCCTTTGGTATTAAATCTAAAATAACCATTATTGTTAACACTACCGATTGGTTTTTTCAATCTGCAGTTTCTAATCACACCTTCTCGAGATGCTTCATAATTGGTAATGATTGGATGTGACACAAAATCATTTTGTTCCATTTATATATATAATATTTATTTGTCTAAATCATTGTGTTTTGAAAATCTAGCCAGATAATCTTCTTCGGTCTTTATAGGAGAATCAGCGTTATATTTTTTATCGTAATATCGTTTCAACTCTCTGTATTTTTTACCACCGCATTGCGCACACAATTGAGTCTTTCCTCGCACTCCAGCACTACACACAATACACAGTTTTGGTCCTAGACTCCCATTTCTGACGCATTGCATATGATAACTACAGTATTCATTCACACATGTTCTGTTACACGGAGACGTATAACCGATTTTTAACCAGTTGCAATGATTTGGTTGAATCATATACAAAAGATTAATGTTCAATTAAATATATATTTGCCTTAATTATAATATGGAAGAATTATCTGTGATTGAACCCTACGCAACCAGATTCGATCTTGACAGACTACCCGAGTATAAATTTAGTATTTCGATGCAAGATCTAGCTTTAACGAATGCGGATATAACTAAACGTATCCGTGAGGCCAAGAAGGAATTTCGTGATGATGGTGCAGTTCATGCATGGTCAACATTCAGAGTTGGAAATTTTTCTAATACGATCAATGACAAACGAGGAAGAGTAATCATTAACCACCTTGATAATCAAAAATATTTTATTTTAATAAAATTTATTGTAAATACAGAAGAAGATATTTGGATTATTCGTGACAAGCGCGATCCCATCCGCGTGCAGTCAGGAAATAATATGTTCTTGAGTAATAAATCTAAACCAGGAATATTAACTGGTATAGATAAACCGTATTATGAGCAATTGTACCCTGTAACTGCAGTTGTCTATGGAATATTTCCGCTGAATAATAAACCTAATGTTGGTGATCTCAAACCAATGAAATTGTCAAGGATAAACTGCGTAGCTGAGCGAGTTACAGAACACTTAACAAACGCGATACGTGGTAATGGTTTAACGGATTTAAGACGTAAAAAAATAAATACTTAGGCAGAGTCGGTTAAAGATACCGGAGCGTCTATCAGCGACGTTGCTGAGCTAGAGAAGAAATTAAGATTTCCAGTAGCAGTAAAAACATTAACTGGAGAGATTTTGTACAAACCGAACTATACAAAAAATGGAGCTCCGATAGATATTATTGATCATAACGCGCACGCATGGACTAATGCTGTAACGATATTTCCACGAGATAGAAAAGTTAAGTTTTATGATGGTGATATCTTTGATTTTATTAAAAATATTAGTAAAACCGATCCTGTTTCTGTTTGGTTATTTCAGAGTTCGGAATATGATCATTACGATCAATTTGTACGACCTAACGGTGATATTTATCGTACAGAATCTCTCCATGAGGAAATGGAACATCTTGCACAACGCCTTTGGCGTGAATATACCTCTGATGATGTCATAGTTAGACAATTATTGAATAACTGTTTTATTGTTCCGTCAGTCGCTGCTCATTTCGCTCAGGAGAAAAATTCATGGAAAACGACACGATCGGAATTTCTTGAAGATGTCAAGAAAAGTTGTATAGAATATGGGTACTGTGGATTATGGAACACCAAATACAACCATAGTGATGTTATCTCGGTTGATATGGTAGCGTGTTATCCTGGAAGTTTTCTTGGATATGGAGCATGTTCTAAATACTTTAAGAGATTCGGACATCCTACACATGACATGACCAGGGTTGCAATAAACGGATCCTTACCAGATTTTGACTTAACAGGATTTGCTCACATAGAATCATTCGAGTTTAGAGAAGATCTCCATGCGATTACTTATATTTGGTTCGGAAGACATTTTTCAGAAAAATATTGGGTTCCGATAGTACTATTGCGATATATGCTTGATGCTGGATTTTCAATATCGTTGAGAATAACTGAAGCGATTATATCGTATAGTTCACAGAGGCAAGTTTGGTTACCAGAACCGGACAGATTTAATATCGATGATACCAGGAAAGAATTCCCTGATATTGATGAAGATCATGTCATTAAAATAAGTAAATGCAGGAACGAGCATGATGAAAAACTTGCAAAAGATCTTGGTAGAAAGATAATCGGTAAGTTTACTCAAGGTGGTTCATACGATTATAAACGATATTGTACAAGATTGATTATGGACGATGCTGAACTGGATTTTATAATCGCTGATACAACGGAGAAAAACACATTTATAAACCGATGTAATGCTTATTTATCAGATGGAACAAAACTAGGTACCATTGTGAGCTATCTTGATGGCGAGTCACTGCTTATGTTTCGATAAATCTATTGTCGATGATATAGAGATTTCCTCGTTACGCTGTTAGAGTTGCTACGGATTCATTTTATGTACACAAAAAATATAAGGATTTATTAAAACTTGGTAATGGTGAATGGGGGACGTGGAGGATAAAACAAGAAAATATACTTAGTTATTCTGAATCTGCTGACGTTGAAATTGCGGAGACATATTACAAAAATAATAATCAAATATCAAAGTCATCTGCACCATCTGTGTACGATCCTGTATCTAGATATAAGACTGTTTATCTTAATGGGTGTGGAGGGTCAGGTAAAACAACTCGTGCGATTAATTTATTTATGAATAATAGTTCAGATATAATTGTTTTGACACCTACACATAAACTTGCTAGAGAAATAAAGCAACGAGGAGTAAAATCATGTACATACCATAGTTTCTTTAGATGGTGCGGAGATACATGGACCCCATCGCGGATGGGTGAAAAATATATACCTAAGTATATTATATGGGACGAGATATGCACGGTGTCGTTAGAAACACTAAAAACATTTCTTGATTGGTTGTTATTGAAGAATACTGCTGTGATTATGTGTGGCGATCATGGTCAACCACCACCTTTTGTTGGACAGTCTCAACATGAATGGTTGAAAACATTTGTAGATTATTACGAAGAAATACATGATGACCATAGAGCTATTGATGAACCGCTAAAAGAACTTAAAAGATTAATCAGACTACAGCCAGATAAAATACAATGCGAGATACTGCGTAAAGTAATTGCAGAAACTTCTATGAATGAATTTTGGACTTTATGGAGACCTGCTGATTTGATAGTCGCGAGTAGAAAGATAGTTCATGATGAACTGCAAAAGAAATTATTTACGGTACATAAAGAAAAGTTTCCGGATCTACCCGTACCTTTGTGTTATCGCCCAGCAGATACTTGACGACAAAATATTGATGTTGAAATACCAGGTGCCTTGGTTCCACCAAGGGTACAAAATCTTGTCTTGAATGATATCGTGTTGGTTGCTGTTGATGTTGTTGAGAGCGCGTTGAACATGGATAAATCGCCATGGACGTTAGGATACGCTATAACAATTCACTTGACGCAGGGATTAACTATAACTGATACTAGAATCTGGATTGTAGATGATCGTATTGAATGGTCGAATTTAGTCTATCTCGCCGTATCTCGAGTCAGGAAAATATCGCAACTGCGTAGGGTTATTGTAGATTACGTAATAACTGAAGAAATCACTAACAGTGTCGATATCAATAAAAAATTAGTCAGCTATAAGCAGTTTGAAAAAAAAAATAAGCGTGACTTTGATCTTGATGCTGAATTTATTATAACACTAAAACAACTACAGAATAATCATTGCGCAAGTTGCAACTGTAATATGTCATGGCAGTGTTTTAATCCAAGACAATTTACCGTAGACAGAATTAATAGTGATCTCGGTCATACACGTGATAATGCGATGCTGACCTGTCTTGAGTGTAATCGACGTCGAGGCTCTGGACGTTTACAAAATTGAGCTTGGTGGTAATTGCGTATCCTCGGGAATTACTTGTAATTGTTCACGTACAAATCCACATTGAGGGGCTGTAGAATCTAGTCTGTAGATTTGAGGTCTACCAGTGGATCTTACCACGCTAGAAATTTTGTGTGTAGTCACGCTCCAGATAGGATCGGTTGCTCTTTTTTTACCACCTTCAAGTTCGCCAGGTTCATATAAATATCTTACAGTTACATTACCTAATACTGGTTGAGAGAAAGATTCACGGCGTTGTCCGTAGCCATTGCTACGGGGTATATATTTTTTTTTTATCGCATTAGAAGGTTTTATGGAAGTTGCACGAGTAATTTCATTATTCAACGCAGCTGTCACACTCGGTAATCTTGCAACCCATTCACGAGATCTATCCTTAAAGTCAGTAGATATTTCCCTTGCATATTGATACCCGAATAACCGCTCAGCAAGTGTTCTATTAAATCGTTCAACGATTGCCTGATCACGATGAATTTCAGTATGTCCTCGTCTGATTTTAACGTTATGTTTCTTCATCAACGATGATACCACTCCAAGAAATTCTTTACCAGGATCAACTTGTAATAACCATGGCCATCGTAGACCACCACGTTGATAAATGCGCTCAAACGCAGATGCAACTTCAGATGCTGTCTTTGTTGATAATGGCTCCGCTTCTTTGTATCTACTCGCAACATCAACGACAGTTAACGCATATCTATACGTGTATTGACGTCTACGTGTTTTAATGGTATCGTGGGGTAAAAACAGTATATCCGCTTGATGAACTTCATTAGGAACGCTAACATCAAAATGCGCGTACTGAATTCTTTTAGGTGGACTCAGGAAGATTTGCCATATTGCCTGTCGTGCTAACCATGATGCAGCAACATCACGTGAAACTTTTGCTGCTTCGGCAAGTTTACTAATCGCTGCTTTACCTCTCCAATACCCTCTCGGGGAATAATAAACAGATTCCATTATGATAGTTATATAATTAATTACCAGCCCCTAGCACTAGTTTACCTTTCATAGCAGTTTTTACTAGAAAGCTAGTGAGAGATTCTCAGAGAGATTTATTAGGTATAGAATTTAACGCGTGAATCAATTTCACATCTGCGAGATGCCGCTGTTGCAAATCTGGACTTTTATAAGCAACATCATGAACATGACATGCTTGATCAATCTTATTTACTGGATACTCTCCGGGTTTTGGCTGATCTTGGTTATCGAGTCTGATATCGAGACGAGTTCCAGGACCACAATAATTATATCCGGGTAAATGTTTCTCACCGGGGTATTTAGCCCATGGAGTTCCTGGTAATTTTCCTAACGAAGCAGCAATATCCCCCCACCTGTCTTTGTTGGAATAAATTTATATTTCTTGGTGCCACATTTCACACACTTACCTGTAAGTGCTCGTCTTTTATTTTTTGTTGTTATTGTCGTTAATTCAGCAGTATGTGTAGGTGCTCTGCATCGAACACAATATAGACTCATATTATTTATTATATGGATATAATTGACTTTTCTGCGACACGAAAACAAGAGCCAGTAAAGCACCATCCAGCGTTACCAAATTCTATCAGAATGATTATAATAGGTCCATCTGGAAGTGGAAAAACGCAATTATTACTTAATCTAATAATGAGATGGCTGAAGTGGGATAAATTATATTTGATAGCGCCATCTGTAGATGATCAGCGATGTTACAAAGTACTTAAAGATTTTAATGAAAATGCAAAATTGTTGCATGAAGACAGTGAAGTCATAGACTTTATTACTGATATTGATGAAGTGCCATCTGTAGATGATCTGGATGGATTCATTAATAACCTCGTGGTATACGATGATGTCATGCTGGACAAACAATCCAATCCAGCTCGGATATTTTCACGAGGCTGTCACAAAAACACAGACGTGATTTATGTTACACAGCGTTATACACAGATTCCAAAAGTGATCAGGGATAACTGTAACATTTTAGTTGTGTTCAACGGAGTTGATAATCATACACTGCAAAATATTTATTATACTTGGTGTTCTGGGGACATGGACATGAACAAATTTAAAATTTTCTTTTCAAAAGCACAAGCTGCTCCCTTTGGTTTTGTAACAATAAATTTACATGATCCGAGGTCAAGATATCGTAACGGACTTGATACAATTTTTGGATAAAAACCATAGCAGCAGAGAGGGTGAACAACATACGCGTAGTGACCAGCACGTGAAAAAATCGGAAAAAATTTGGTCAGTTAGAGAAGTTTTTACTGTTAAAGCAAAAACTTTTTTTTCAGGCTTCGTAGGAACCCTTAAATTTCAAAAATAGGGTCTCTACAAAGTTGTAGGGTTCACCCTTTCTGCTGCTTAAGAAGAAGAAAAACCCATATTTTCATGTACAATTTTAGGAGCCAAGCCACGATCATCTTGTATTCGTTCATGATCTCTTCCCCAAAATGATAATAAACTTTTTATGTTTTATTCATACTTTAAGAAAGAATTATTTGGAATTTCTAGGTCATTATCA
The DNA here is from genome assembly GCA_016617855.1 of Megalonaias nervosa. Classification (NCBI taxonomy): domain Eukaryota; kingdom Metazoa; phylum Mollusca; class Bivalvia; order Unionida; family Unionidae; genus Megalonaias; species Megalonaias nervosa. Next base: position 11,821 of record JAECUM010039436.1, read on the forward strand.
GTATCAGTATGCAAAGAGGAAGGGTGACCAGGAATCATTATTACATAAAAAGAATACCAAGGTCTTAAGTTTTTAATTTGTTTTAATTTTTTTTTCCATTTTAGACTCTGTCTCTTCCAGTAGTGGTCACTGTCCATGGAAACCAGGAGTGCAATGCCATGGCAACAGTTTTATGGGATAATCAGTTCTCAGAACCAGTGAGTTTTTAAAAAAGCACAAAATTATCAACAATTGCATGATGGACAAGGATGAGATTTGTTGGGAAAAAGAATCATTAGAGCTGTCATGTTTACAGAAAGTTGTAAATGTTTACATGCCTTTTTAAAAATGGAACAGTTTGATTTACACATGATCTTGTCATAATAAACTGTGATGAAGACAACTTTCTCAAACAAGAAAGTGAAGTTGACAGTCAGCCACTTTATGCTTAATGTTGGAGAATGAATTATTTATATATATATATATATATAGAGAGAGAAAGAGAGAGAGAGAGAGAGAGAGAGAGAGAGAGAGAGAGAGAGAGAGAGAGAGAAGTATCATTGTTTAGAAACATTTATAAATTTTATTATATCTTATCTGTAAACATACAGATCCATTTCAGTGACCTGAGGTAAATACATTAACATGCTAGCTTTAACATGGTACCTTAAACAGCTTATCAAAACAATCATTTTAGTTAGAAGACTAAATCTCTCTTGTAAACTAATTGCTACTCTAAACTGAACATTTACTGGTTTGATTTCTCAGTTAACATGTATCTGCTGTACATACCCAGATGTATATATTGTACATACTGACAAGGTTGACATGTATCTACTGTACATACCCACACATACCTACTGCACATACCCACATGTACCTACTGCACATACCCATATGTACCTACTGTACATACCCATATGTACCTACTGTACATACTGTACATACCCACTTGTATATACTGTACATACTGAATTGTATCAAATGTACATACCCACATGTATCTACCATACATACCCACAGGTACCTACTATACATACCCACATGTATCTACTGTGTATGCCCACATTTATAAACTGTACATACCCACATGATACAAATACACTTGATGAAGGTTAATTAGAGGATAACACCAACCATGTTACATCAAGTCAGCACTCAGCAGCTGCAGCAGGTTGTCATCTTAAAAATGTTTTTATGCAAATGGTGTACAAAAGCTTAGGTATTTTTTCTTTTTTTTAAAATAAGGTGGCTGTTACACAAGATTGCACTGTACATGTGGTTTTTTTTTTAAATTGTTACTCAATCTCACCATTATCCATTAGTTTCTAACACCTTGTACAGGTTTTTCTAAGACCCCTGATTATCACTATCTTATACAGATTAATGCCATTATCTTGTTCAGATTTTCATATTTTTGTTGGGTAAATTCAGTCACCTCACTATATTAAATGCAGTGTTGGTCTCTCAAATATCCTCAGATAGAAGTAAAGTTGCAAAACAATGGTGACTAGACTTTCAGTTGCTAGTTATTTTTATTTCACAGCATTGTAAGGTTCTTAAGGATAAGTGCAAAAATCAAGAAAACTGAATGACAAGTATAATTTAAAATTTAGTCACACTGCAGGTACATTCGATTGGTGGCATCTTTTTTCAAACGTACTCAAAAATAAAGTCAGTTATGAAAACTAATAGTAATATTAAAAATATGTTGATAATTTAGAGTTATCATTACTGTCAAGTTCTATTGGTCACCTTGACAGTTCATTCCTATTAGTGTGTTAGTTTCTACTTTCTTTTTCTATTCTGTTTTCATCAGATGATAGTATTAAAGTAAATTGTGAACCATATTGTAAATATAAATTTAAATTTTATAATACAGGGCATGAATTCTACAAATAAATATATATTTCATCCTGAATCCCAACAAATGGATCATCCAAATTGACATGAGTTAGTATTTTGACCATAAGGTCGAATCACTCACGATAATAATTATAAATCAGTTTAAACATTGCTCACTTATTAGGCATGTAGAAATACAACAAAAGAAACATTTCTTAAGCAATGAAAGATAATTATTTTTTACAATCAGATTAATAAAACCTTTGAAAAATGACTATTCAAACATTAAATGTTGCATAGTTATGACTGCATGACTTGGATTTGGAGCCGGCAGTGGCTAGAATTGGCGAGATCATATGGGGCTTACAAAGCACTAACGATGCATTCTGAATGGTTGATGATTGATAAATCCTGTCAGAATGGTTTTATGACTATATATGTCATCCCCCTTGGGTCAGTGAAATTTCTTAAGCGTGAGTGAAGTTTCCCATGTAACCAAAATTACCCATCTTTATTTTGTCATGTTGGGGGACTGCCCCAAATTTTAGTGGAATTGGTCATTTTTGAGCTTTACAAAAGGAAAATTAGGATTTAAGTGGACTGCTTCGGTGGTCTAGTGGTTAGAGTGTCTGCCTCAGATGTGGGAGGTCATGGGTTTGAACCCTGGCCGAGTCATACCAAAGACTTATAAAAATGGTACTAACAGCTGCCTCGCTTAGCACTCAGCATTAAGTGGTTAGCATTAGGACTGGTCAGCCTGGTGTCAGGATAATGTGACTGGGTGGGACATGATGCTACATGTCTGCGGCATGATGCCCCAGTGCTAGACATCACTATAAACTGCATACACTGCAGACATCGTAGCGATATGACTGAAAATATGTTTAAGCTATGTTAAAATCCAAATCACACATACACACAAACCAGGAGGCATTTTCAACAGTTTTCTGAGTAAGCCTTACTTCTAATTCTATCTTTTTCCAAGCATATTACAAGCGATCAAATTATAAGTTGTAAGTATTTGGTATGACTCGGCTGGGCTTCGAACCTGCAACCTTCCACGCCTGAGGCGGACACTTTAGCCACTAGGCCACTGGAGCGGTTGCCTCCTGGTTTGAAACAGTATGACCAGTTGAACCGTAATTTTTTATCTTATTTGAAAAAAGAAAACAATAGCCCTTTTTCTGTTATTGATTACAATTTGTGACCATATACTGCACAAAATCCATAACCTTTGCTAACTGAATTGACCAAAATAAACAAAATGGTTAGTGTCACTGTGTGCCAGAATCATGAACATTAAACAATTAGTGTTACTATGTGCCAGAATCATGAACATTAAACAGTTAGTGTTACTGTGTGCCAGAATCATGAATATTAAACAATTAGTGTCATTGTATGCCGGAATCATGAACATTAAACAGTTAGTGTTACTGTGTACCAGAATCATGAACATTAAACAATTAGTGTCATTGTATGCCGGAATCATGAACATTAAACAATTAGTGTTACTGTGTGCCAGAATCATGAACATTAAACAATTAGTGGCACTGTGTGCCAGAATCATGAACATTAAACAACTAATGTCACTGTGTGCCAGAATCATGAACATTACATGTACAAAATGTTCCAAAATATTAGGTTAGCAAAACTTAAGAAAGGTCAAAAAAAATTTCCCCATATATATTATTCAATATATTTTTTTTCCACTAAAGGGAAGGACACCATTCCAAGTTCCTGATACAGTGCAGTGGTCAGATTTAGCAGAAATGTTGAACACAAAGTTTAATTCCATGACTGGAAGACCTCTAAGCCTGGAAAACATCAGCTACTTGACTCAGAAATTGTTTGGTAAAAAACTTTTTGTGTTTTTTCAAAAGTTAGTATATTAAACATTAAGATGTGTATATTGATCATATTTTGGCCGATAAGAGTAGTAAACATTCTGTTTATTTATTTATTTACAATTAAAACCATTACTTTTATTCCATCCAAGTAATATTTTAAACATTGTTTTCACTACCAGATTTAATAATTCCTATATATACTTTCTTATAAATTGAATCCAACTGCCAACTGCACATATGCAGATCTACCAGTGCATAAAGTGTTGGCAAATCTGGGTCAGTGCAAGTTGTTGGGAGTAAGTAATAGAACAGACAACAAAGACCATGATCTGCCAAAGCATTATGTGATGGTGGATCAGGGTCTATGTTGTTTTGCAGTTGGACTTTACCTGTAAGTGAGTGTATATGGTATGTAACTTGTTTGGCTCATTTTACTTCCATGAATTTAAAGGATTACTCCATTTTCGAAATATTAAGGTATAAGTTTTCTGGGACATAAATTTGTCAGTGAGAAATAATAAAATGAAAGGAAGATGATGTTTTACCAATTTTTTTTTTAACCATTTGAAGTTCTTTTCATCACTGTATGCTGTATTATGCCTTGTGTTATAGTATAACATTTTAGGTAGAGTCTTGACTGATGGGTCCAAAGTGTTGCAGATACACGTTTAAATGTATCATCTCACCATTTCCATTCACATGCACACCGTTAAAACTTCTGTGTCAATTTAACCCCAGTTATGGATTTGACACTGATATATGTATCTGTTTTGTCAATTTTAGCTCTTGACTTTTGCTTTGAAATTTTAATTCCTGGAAATTCTGTTTGATATTTTATACTTGTCTCAAATTTACAAAAGCAAATTAATTGTTTATGACATGTTAACTTGTAGTGCAAGTCACATGGGTCATGTGTGCGCATTTACTCATTTTAAATTAAATATAAATTGTCCTTTATAATTTTAAAACTAATTTTCTTTAGCCAAAGTCTTTTTAGTCCTGATTATTGAATGCTGTGCACCTTAACTGTCACCAAGAAACTTCCAGAAGAAAATTATCTATTGCTATGGGACTGCTCCGGTGGCCTTGTGGTTAGAGCATCCGCTTTGGATGTGGGAGGTCGTGGGTTCGAACCCAGCCAAGTCATACCAAAGACTTTTATAAATGGTACTAACATTTGCCTGGCGTGGCGCTCAGCATTAAGAGGTTAGTGTTAGGATAGGACTGGTCGGCCTGTTGTCAGGATAATGTGACTGGGTGGGACATCATGCCATGTGTCTATGGCATGATGCCCCAGTGCTAGACATCACTATAAACTGTCACACTGCAGACATCGTAGCGATATGACTGAAAAATTGTTAAAGCTACGTTAAAAATCTAAATGACACACTCTGTTACTATGGACTTTTACAATAGTGCCCATGTACTAAACTTGGCACAAAATAAGAGCATGTCAAGTGGAATCATCACAATAGAGGGTAGTACGAATTTGTTTATCAATATGTGTAGCTTTTATTGTGACATCACAGAGCGCAACATTCAATCCAGATTGTATTGGATCACACCTTTAGGTTCATTTCATCCAAAAATGTCTACATACTTTAACATTGATTTTTGCTGTATGCACCTCTCAGGGCATCTAAATAATGACCTTCCAAAGGAATATGGATGTATATGAATCCAAATGAAGTGAATTCTTGCCACTTAAAGGTATGTAGAATCAAATTCTAAATAATGACAGCCATTATGAAATAGTCGGCATTGAATGCCTACATGACCCGTGTGACTTGTACTTTAGAACAGTATTCCTTCATTCAAGTCTTTCATGTTATAGGCGTAATTTCATTATGATAGTGATTTTATTTTCTTCAGGTACAGATGACCCATCGAAAACCACCATTTTGTGGTCCCAGTTTAACAAGGTAGTCAGCTATATTAGATATGACAGCATGTCTGAAATGCACTCTTTTAATATTTGCAAATTTAAATTTTTGTTTTGTGATGTTTTAGTAATACAGTTTTATATTGTCATTAATTGTTTTGGTGTTAATTTTTTCATTCACATTTAAAGTGTGTCAGTAAGTGGAAATTGAACTGCTGCAAAATTTACAAGTTGCATCAGTGTCTGATTAAATAGATATCTGAACCCCTTCACATGCACACACACACATACACACACTTTTGTACTAAATGAAATTTCTGGTTCAAAATTCCTGTACAATTTATGTAAATAAATATCTGTAGAATCCAGAGTAAGTGTGGAAAATGTTTCAGTATGTTAGTTATTGTGTCATAACAGATGAATGGATAAGAGGGAATATGTCCTCAAAAGAATGTTTGACCTTTTCTATCTGGGCAAAGATATGTATGTTCTACAACTCTAGGTCTTAAACTAAGTAACAGAAAGAAATGAAACCAACATTTGAGCAAAATTCAACAATTTATTAACATGAAAATTCAAATCCACATACAGTATTGTGAATTAAACTCCAAATAATCCGAAATGTCCTATCACAATTTCGAAAGTATAGAATGTTCTGAATGAATTCTAGTAGTCTTGAATGTGCTTATGTACCAAAAATATTGAATATGCTGAAGTATCAATATTCCTGAATGTGTTGATGTACCACAGTGATATAATCCAGTGTGTCTTTGAATGAATCTGCAGTAATCCCAAAGTAGTGCATTTAGTCTAAAACGTCAATGAGCACTTTGTAATTCCAGTGAATTATTTAAAATGATTCCTGTCCAGTTATATCTGAATACAACTGAAAAGGATTCTATGGAATGATCTTGCAACAAGAATGAAGATGGTTACAAAACCTTTATTTATATACAGACTGTTACCTGACCTATCATGCAAAAGAATGCCCTGGAATAACCTAGATGTGGGTCATTAATAATGGAAAATACCATCATATCGTCAACAAGTTTGTTTCCAGAACATTCAAAGTTCATAAACAAGGTTAAGCCTTGAAATTTTAGTAAATATCTTAAAAACATGACAAAAATTGGCTAGTCACAGTCCTCAACATGACAAAAGGCAGGTACACATTATAAATTAAATATAAATAACAATATGCGTCTTCTTCAGACTTATTGCCGGATCATAAGAGTTTTAGATGTAAGGTCATGGACTGTTAACTTCACATCTTTACATGGAATGTTGCTTATAACCTGTATAGCTCAAGAACCATTCTGATATTCTAATGCAATTTAGGATTAACATTGTCTCATAGACTTCCATGTACGATTAATGGATTTATTCTTCTCTACTCCATTTCACATAGAATTCTGCCCCTTGTCAAGCTTGGTTTCACTTAGAAACTTTTAATATTGCTTACCATCAGCATAGCTCAAGAACCAGTTGATACATTTTGCTGCTGTTTGATTGTGAACACTGGTTTTTAAATCTATGTTGTATCTTTTATGGGTTTTGTATTGTCTACATCATTTTGAGGACAGAGTTATAGCCCTTGTCAATCAACTTTTGTGCATAGAAATATGCTTGTATTAATGAGTCCTTGAAAAAGTTGGATCTCAGGCATTCCTGATTTTCACTTAATGGGAGTCATACCCAGATTCTCCTAACCTTTCCTTCCAAAACCAAGTTTCTCTGTTAAAGACTGATGGAAGTTGTATAGCTTTGTCAGATGCGAGTACAAAGACAGAATTTGGGGGATTCATTAGAAACTGTTAGCTAGTCAGAGCTCTCTCTTTCCCAATAGTAACACAAAATAGAACATAAATTTGGATGTTGGTAGAAGTGGTTACAAAGAAAAGTACAAACAAGAATGATAAGATAATAGCATCTGTTGCTAAAAAAGTCAGAGAATAAAAAACTTAAGAAAGATGATGCAAAAGGTTATGAATGATATTGACTACTTAAATCTTTTAATTTATCCTAATGAAATTTTGCACAGACAAGAATATTTGTGATATTTTCTGTCAACAGCATAGGGTTGCCAGATAATAAAGTTTCAGTTGTGAGAGCAAAAGGAGTGTATCTGAGATGTTATATCTCTGATCTAAACGAAAGTCTTTTTCCATCTGTATTTCACTGCAGAAAAAAATACTTATTGTTAGATACATGATTTGAATATAAATCATAATTTAAACTACTACATTTGGTCTTAGCCTATCATGCATGATCAGTGATATTCACAAACAGAATCATGGCAAGGAGTGATTTCTTTCTCTTGATTCAGTTAGGCTTTCAAATTTTATAATGAAGGATTGTGTCTTTTAGAGGTAAGAAGTTCCATATTTGAATCATAGTTTGTCAAAACGAATTATTGAATAATATTGTTCTACACATTGATTCAGATGACATAGTTGGTCAAAACGAATTATTGAGTAATGTTGTTCTACACATTGGGATTCAGATGACATAGTTTGTCAAAACAAATTATTGAGTAATGTTGTTCTACACATTGGGATTCAGACATAGTTTGTCAAAATAAATTATTGAGTAATGTTGTTCTACACATTGGGATTCATATGACATAGTTGATCTGTGGAGTAGATTTCATGTTCCATAAATAGATGTTGAATCACATCTTGAAGATATATATAGGAGCTACCAGTAATCCATGACAAATTTTAAATCACTGAATCAATTTATGCTTGTAACAGCAAGCATTTAGGCTTTCCCAGTTAATTTCATGGTACAGTTATGCCTCTTATTATTCTTATTTCATCAACATCAATTTTTTTTCGATGAGTTCATTCTTCTGCATTGTATGATTGTCTCAAATGTGGTCAACATAATAAAATAATGGAAACATTTAAAGATTCATGCATTTTTTTGCAAAGACAATCAGCCCAGTTTGAATTTAATACTTTTAAACAGTTGAATTTCTCCCTGGCTTTATAAGAAATATGTTTAATATTTGCATGCCATGTTTCATCAGTGGTTAAGACAATACCCAGATGTTTGTGCAGAGTTAACTATTTTAGGTTTGTTTTGGCAGTGTATAATATAAGATGGTGGTTATGGTTCTGTTTTCATGATTTTACCATTGATTCAGTCTTATCCAGATTAAATGTAACCAGCCAGCACCTGGACCATTCATGTATCTTTACAATATCTGAGCTTAAGATTTCACCAGATAAGATCAGAATATTATGCATCAATGAATAAATAATTATGGTCCCAAAATAGAACCCTGGAGGATGCCATCATTGATGTGTCGAACATCTGAGGATTTAGATTTTACGACAATTGATTTGGATTTTTTTACCATAAGTAACTTTCAGAACCATAATTTGTTACATTTGCTAAATAATGTCTGTTAAAAATTGGCGATGTTCAAATTGGCAATATGTCATGAAAATCAAAGTGAAAATTTTGTCTTCTCTATAGGTTATAATGATACTTCATTCCAGCCATTTTATTGGCTCAACAAAATATGATGTTCTGTGTGCATACTGATTTTCAGCACATGAGAGATTGGTTATTGAACATACTCCAATTTTTTATTAATGCAGGAATCCTTGCCAAGCAGAAACTTCACCTTTTGGGAGTGGTTCTATGCAATCATGAAACTAACAAAAGAACACTTAAGAAACCAGTGGAGTGATGGGTAAGATGAAGCAATAAAAAAAAATATTATTTGACAACACAGAAATTACATTTCATTGGTCATTTCATATTTTATATAATGCATGTGTAATTTCACAACATGGTGCCACATGATGTAATAGTTTCAGATCAATGGTTTCCTCCTGAAATCACAATCAAAATACATAGATTCATTCAGCATTCTTTTGACCTGATTAGGACAATTCGTCTTCTGATTAATAGTTTTACATTTATGTTTGTTTTACTTTTTAAATTTACTGAGGTTTTAAAAGGTAATTTAATGTTGTATCTGGCAAGGCATGAAAATCAGAGAAATTATTCAATGCATAGCATAAATAAAATGAGATCTTATGTAGGATCCACTATAAACAACTTTGGCTTTTAAGGTGGCTCTCTACAGTTTTAAGTGACATATAATTTAAAGTAAAATGCCATCTTTAACAACTTGAAAATATAACTTGTTAAGCATATTCTGTCTCTTCTCCCACCTCCAGTATATTTCCATTGAAACCAATTTTTTGTGTTAAAATATGTTTCTTTGATAATACTTACCCAATCGTATTGTCTTGGGAGAACTACTACTATCTTGTAAATCCAGCCCTATCAGATTAAAACATTTTAGCTAAAAAGCTAAGATTTATCTCCCCACCTAGGTGGCAGTTAGAGTGATCTCCCCTTGATTGACTGGGGTTGGTGTCAAATCCTGTGAATTCTGCAGTTACTATTTCCACTAGTGCCAAGTAACATTCTCTCTACAGACAGAGAGGCTTTGCAAAATTCATACAAGAAGTTTGAAAGTTTTCTTCCTTAAAACAAGTTTGAGAAGTTTTAATCTGTGAGAGCTGGATTTACTGGATAGTAGTAGTTCTCCTAAGGTTCAAGGAACATATTTGAAATTGAAGAAGAAAACATTTTCAGGGCCATTGCCACTCATGTATGTTGACTCTACAAAACTTGTGAAAGGACATCTTTTTTGCTCGTACTTGAGGTCTTCTCAAGTTAACCCCCACCCCAATTTGAATAGTATAAACCAAGATTAGAGTATATTACTAATTATAGTAACAGATTATATGATGTTACTAAAAATAGCAACAAGGTATAGATCCACTGGCCTTTCAGGTCAGATTTATATGCCAGTGGAGGCAAGTAAACTTTAGATACATGATTTTACCTTATGGCAGTTATCTGTTAGATATGTTCCACTGATGTTAATAAGTGCAGCAGTGGTAGAGGCTGTTTTTAAAAAAAAATTATTTATCACAACAATTCTACAAATAATGTTTGAAATGTTAGTATAAATTCTCTAGTGACATACAAAGAAAAGAACATTTTGAATTGTATTATAAAGATTATTTTGAGTAGTCTGTTTACAGTAATAACAAGGACCTTGAAGTAGTCTCTTGAGTGATGTTCTTCCATCTGATCTTAAGTGAAATAGTATCATTTCAACCCGCACCGCTCCGGTGGCCTAGTGGTTAGAGTGTCTGCCTTGGATGCGGGAGGTCGCGGGTTCAAAATCTGGCCAAGTCATACCAAAGACTTCTAAAAATGGTACTAACAGCTGCCTTGCTAGGTGCTCAGCATTAAGAGGTTAGTGTTAGGACTGGTCAGCCTGGTGTTAGGATAATGTGACTTGGTGGGACATAATGCTACATGTCTGCAGCATGATGCCCCAGGGCTAGACATCACTATAAACTGCCACACTGCAGACATCATAGCGATATGACTGAAAAATTGTTTCAGCTACATTAAAAATTCAAATCACACACACACACACACACACACATCATTTCAACCCTCCAGGCCATCAGTATTCCCAGTACTTTGATTTTATATGCACTGCTGTATTCTGGCACAAAATAAGACTTTGAATATAATATATTTTGTTGGATACAAGTATAGATTTCATGGTTTCTACAAGCCAAAAGCAGAGTGGTCTAAAGTGCTCACCTTTACAAATCACTGCCATCTCATCTCAGTCCATGTGGGTTTGAATCTTAGGCTCGGCCAATATGGGTATGTGAGAAAACTGCCAGTAGCTTCCTATGGGTCAGTGGTTCTTACCAGAGTTTTTCCAGATTCTTTCTCCACCGGTTATACTGGCCACTGTATGTAGCCTATTTTGTGCTCAGAAATGGCATTAAACCCCAAAACAACAACAACAACAACAACAACAACAACAAACCACAATATTGAAGACACAATGAACACTGGTCACAAAAACCACAAAAATCAGTACTCATGAAATAAATAAATTTAAATGAATTTTACAGGATGTTGTCTTGATTGTGTAGTCACTGAAGGTTCAATTAATGACAGTTACAGGATGTCCTTTTGAATGTGTAATCAGTGAAAGATTTAAGTAATGACAGTTACAGGATGTCATCTTGATTGAGTAATCAATGAAAGGTTTAATTTATGACAAAAAAAGTGAAAAGGTCAAAAATAAAAATTTGTTATTTTGCAGGTTGATATTAGGCTTTGTCGGCAAACAACAGTCTCAAGATCAGCTGCTGAAAAAACCAAATGGAACATTCCTTCTGCGATACAGTGATTCTGAACTCGGTGGGATCACAATCGCATGGGTGGCAGATAATCCAGATGGTAGGCATTTGTCAACAGCAAGATTTAATCAAATTCATCAGAATTTGATTTTCTTGACTCACACTCATTAACAACAAGAGGAGTTCAAATCCATCGGAATTTGATGACAAGAATAAGGTTTTGCCTAGTTCCTGTCCACAAATTCTGGTCCAGAGTTGGATTTCTTTATGATTTCGCCCAAATTCTGATTCAGAAAGTGGGATTTTCCAATATACAGGTAAAACCCATTATAACGCGATTCGTTATAATGCAATTCCGCTTATAGCACGATGGCAGCGTGGTTCCCATTTTTTAATTTAAGGTGGCCTCTCTTTTTAACATCCTAAATACATGTTCTTGGAAAAGCCAATTATTCATATCCCTAGCAGATTTTTAATCCCAGCACTGCGTTTAATGTTGCCTTAACTTCACTTTGCACCATTTCTGCCATATTGGCATGGTATACAATTCAAAACTGAATTATATTTGATGTGTGATGAAACCCGGTGAACAAAACAAACAATATATGATCAAGAGGTTAGTTAAAACTGATGACGTTGAAATTTCAATGCACATTTTCTGTGGGGACGTTTATCGAAAAATTTGTTAACATGACCCTGCTTATATCTTGATGTTATTCTTTGAACCTTGAGCATCTATTATAATGGGTTTTACCCGTAATAGATCATTTTTCTTTCATTAGATGGAGGATAAAAAGTTCATTTAAACAAAGGATACGGTTTATTAGCAGGTAAAATTTATCTTTTCAGGAATAAAACCACTTGGAAAATTGCCGACATTAATGATGTAATAAGCATAATAATAATGCCATGTACAGTGTCAGTGAGTACACTTATGTGAGATACATATATTCCACTTGACTGTTTCACATGGGCATGTCTCACATGGGCAACTGTATCACACATATGCAGGAATGAGAGGCTGAAATAGATGTCACTTTAGCAATGGGAGAATTCTTGTAAGCATCAGCATTGAGATTCTGTGTATAATGAGATTTCATGATTGGCCAGTGCAAGCATAAAGTTCTAATTGGTGAAAAAATCCAATTTTTTTTACAATCCAGTGATTATTATATACCCAACTAAATGTTTGAATGTGTTGTTTTTTTATATTTAAATCCGTTTTTGTTCTCACTCATTTTTGTTTTCCCATTGTTTATTCATTTGGCAAGAAATAAAGGCATGATGTCATGTTTTACATAATTGCTGGTTCATTAAGTCATATGTCTGATAAGACCATACTGCAGGACATGATTTCGAATGACTTAATATACTGGTTATGTATATCAAAGTGCAGATCTAAGACATGGTGTTCTACCAAACCCTGTTGATATTAACTCGTAAGTTGGATCTCAATAAAGACAAGATGTTCTACCAATCTCTGTTGATATTAATTGATAAGTTTAAGTTTTAAAGTGAACTCCATCACAACACTATGATGAGAGACATAAAGTATACTACCTTATAACGAATTACGTGATACTTCTTCATTATAACACTGTTCATGAGAGACATAAAGTATGCTGCCTTATAGTGAGACTGACTTATAATGAAGTACGATATGGTATTCCCTCATTATAACACTGTCAATTGGAGCCATAGAGTATACTGCCTTATAGTGAGGCTGCCTTATAATAAAGTACATGATACAGAAATCCGTTATTATAGCATTGTCAATTGGAGCCATAGAGCATACTGCCTTATAGTGATACTGTCTTATAATGAAGTACATGATATAGTAATTCCTCATTATAACACTGTCAGTTGGAGCCATAGAGCATACAGCCTTATAGTGAGACTGTCTTATAATGAAGTACATGATACAGTAATCCCTCATTATAACACTGTCATTTGGAGCCATAGAGCATACCGCCTTATAGTGAGACTGTCTTATAATGAAGTACATGATACAGTAATCCCTCATTATAACACTGTCAATTAGAGCCATAGAGTATACAGCCTTTTCGTGAGACTGTCTTATAATGAAGTACATGATACAGTAATCCCTCATTATAACACTGTCAATTGTAGCCATAAAGCATACTGCCATATAGTGAGACTGTCTTATAATGAAGTACATAATACAGTAATCCCTCATTATAACACTGTCAATTGGAGCCATAGAGCATACTGCCTTATAATGAGACTGTCTTATAATGAAGTACATGATACAGTAATCCCTCATTATAACACTGTCAATTAGAGCCATAGAGTATACAGCCTTTTCGTGAGACTGTCTTATAATGAAGTACATGATACAGTAATCCTTCATTATAACACTGTCAATTGGAGCCATAGAGCATACTGCCATATAGTGAGACTGTCTTATAATGAAGTACATAATACAGTAATCCCTCATTATAACACTGTCAATTGGAGCCATAGAGCATACTGCCATATAGTGAGACTGTCTTATAATGAAGTACATGATACAGTATTCCCTCATTATAATGCCGTCCATGAAAGCCATAAAATATACTGCCTTACAATAAAATACATATTGTATATAATTTTCCTGCCACTGAATTAAATGGGATCCAGTGCCATACTCACTTTATAAGAGGAATTTGTGTTATAATGAAAGACCTAATACAGCGTGACCCCGCTATAACACGGTAGTTGGGAGCCATAGAACCCGACCGTGTTATAGACCGAACCGTGTTATAAGCAACCAGGTCAGCTGAAGAAAATGATGCATGTACCCGAAAAAATGTGCGGGTAGGGGGGATAGGTAATAAATGCGGGCACAAAATACATGCTTCATTGGCACAGTTATCATCTTAAATCGATGCATATTAAATGAGAAATACACCTTTAGTGAAAACAGAGAAGGCATATATAATATTTTACTTTATTCAGAGAACAACGCATTGGTACATATACGTGTATACTGTGTATATATTACATGTCTAATGTATAGCAATGAATAAAGTATCAACACCGTGTACTCATACATTGAATCCAGAATACAAGTAATTCCATCAAAAATATGCACAAACACAGATTTAAAATATTCATTAATTTTGTTACAGGTCATATAGGTCTGTATTCAGTGGAAAAAAATAGCACAATCACATAACGAATGATGAAGCACGTTTACTTTTTAGTACGTCACTTTTACTTTTCAGTACGTCCCAAGTCCATAAATGTTTGCGTCTTAAGCGCTGTCGGTAGAGTTCGTAAGCATAAACTTTTTTCCTGTAGAAAGGAACTTTCACAGCACAGTAAAAGTGTTCCAGTCACATTGGAAACTGAAACAATCCATCAGATTTCATTGCTTTTATTTAAGTTCAGTACTGACTTCCTTTGAAGAAAAGTTCTTTGTTTTTATTGAAGATTGTAGTCGGCTTTCTTTGATGAAGGGTACATGCGTTATTGAAGTTGCCGCTAAAGGACAGCTTTGGAGAAGGAAACAAATGCCTGTTTCTTATTGTGGCGGCAACATCAAAAAATTTTATTGCATGATTGAGACTGATTTTTTCCCATTTGCTTAGTACTTTTCATTACAATCGGTGCTTTAAAGGTAATGTTTTCTTTGAAATTTCAGCTTCTATTTTATCTGGGTACATTAGTTTTAAATGAATTGGTCATATGTGGTCAATTGTAGTTACTGTTCCTCCCTGCCTGTTGGATAGACAAGTGAGAGCTTGCTTTTTTTTTTTTTTACATTTGTGGTAGTGGAGTGATGCTGCCTTCCATGCATGCGTCAAAAATTTAAAGAAAGGATAAATCAACGATAGAGATGCAGGTGTTCTGGTCTGATGACAGGGATTACTACAGAAAATGTGAATGTTCTGAAGAATTTAATTCTGAGTGAAAAGAAGAGGAATTTTACTTACCATCCACATACAAATGTCAGTCTATGTAAATATATTAGTTACTAGTGAGCGGCCAAAAATCCAACGAAAGATAGATTATGAGATAATGCCTTGTCCGGTTGATCTCTGCTACCAGAAATGTGAATTTGAAAAAAAAAGCGGATATCTCAAAACATACAGTACTCATGCTAGATGTCAACATAAGCAGATTATGATATAACAATGCACTGTTAAGATGGTTTGTCAATATGGACAAAGAATTTGTTTATGTAACAATAGATAAATTTCAGTGCATTTTATATTGACTTTGTGGCTTCCTTTCATGGAGCCTCTGAATTTCTCCACCCCAAACCGATGGTTGTATATACAAGTTTAAACAGCCAACAGTGTCGCCAATAAAAAAAAATCGCCAGATGGTGTATTTTGCCGCCAACAAGGAAACAAAAATTGCAATTTGCAACATTGGCGAAGCCCAGCGCGATTCCTGAATAAACATTTTACACATTATTTTTTGTACTTTTAAGAAGAAAACATTATTTTTTCGTGTATGAGAAAAATGCATATAAAATTTCAGGAGCCATGCCACGATCGTCTTGTATTATTCATATGCGAGCTCTTCTCTAAAATGATAATAAATTTTTGGGGGGGTTTTTTCGTACTTTTAAGAAAGAATTTTTTTTTCGTGTACGAGAAAAATACATGTATATGAAATTTCAGGAGCCACACCATGACCATGTTATATCCGAATTCGTGTTATAACGGAGCATGCTATAGCAGGGTCACACTGTATTGACAGTGCTGAAATGATAGTTGCAATGCAAACATGAATGTATTCAAATAAAATGCAGAAATAACATTCAAATGAAATGCAAATGTAGCGCAAATTTATTGCAGGTTTGGTAAAATTACCCTGTACTTCAGCAAATATACATGTAATTCTATAAGCAGTAGGACAAAACAAAGCAGTTTTAAAGGCCATCTACCGCACGTGCCGTTTTATAGTTGAAATGTGCTGCTTTTGAAAAAATTAAGATTTTGAAAAAGAATTATTACAAAAGGTGAGACTTTTGCTCATTCTATACAGACATTACAGAAATAAGAACCAGTGAAAACCAGTCTACCGGAACCAGTGAAAAGCAGTCTAACGGAACCAGAAATGTTATACCGGTGAAGTGATGTGTAACTGAGTAATTGGCTTGCAAGTGTAACATGTATACTCAACAAGCTGTTTATTGATTACCTTATTGTTGTAATCTGGAGAGATTAAGGCCAGATGTAGAATGTTTTATTTGGTGTTACAAGTAATAAAGGGATCCATATTGGCCCTTGATGGGTTTCAAATATTTGAATAAAATTTTGCTGACCTTTGGCAGAGGTAAGATATAAAAGAGACAGACCCAAAAATGACTTTGGCAGAAACATTTGGGTTAGTGTCTTTGGAGCTTTTGTATTGTCTAATTGTTATTGCATTGTTCAAGATGTTTTATAGAGGAATATTTAAGGGCAGCTCATATTTTTTGTTCATGTCAAAATGCAAAAAATCGCCATGCTCTTTCTCTTAATGCTAAAAACCAGAAGTTAAGAAATTTAAGACTTGGAAGTACATCTGAGTCCAGCTCAGGAACTTCTTCCTGGGGGTAGCTTGGATGTGTATTGGAAGCTGTCAGCAGCCTTAAAAACCCAGCCACAAGAAAATTGAAGTTGAATTTCTTTGCACGCTGAGCAGTTCTTTTGTCATTGCCACTTCTAATACTGATACAAAGAGTACATTCTCCAGGTGCAGAGATCACCTTGGTCACCATGCCCATTGTTTTCCACTGCATGAATATTTTTGGAAATATTTCATTACCAATTTCATGTCTTCACCTAAATTTGGAAGGCATTATGGTGTTGTCTTTCAAACAGAAAAAACAGTGCAGTTTCCTTGTGTAAGGAAAATATTATCTATTATAAGTCGAGAGTATGGGAGTTGAGATGACTAAGAACCAAATCCTTCACGTTGTACTGCCTGCAGTAGCAGATGCAAAACAACTGCCGAAGACAGCTCAAACGAGTTTCTGTGAGTGACAAGGAAATTATTAAAAACACCCACTCTCCTTCTACGAATTATAACTTATGTGGTTTGGAATCTGCCCCTTTGCCAGTTCTGTGCTAACAAAATTTTTATTCCATTGGCACATTCAGTCACTGATTACATATGTCAGTCTAAAAGGAGACATTCCAAACTTGTTCCCCATGTACAATTCAAGTGCTTTACGTTCATTTAACAGCCTCTTTTGCAAGAAGTTTCTCTGTTGATTTGCATCTGTTTCTATTGAGTTTGGATGCCAACACTTCTGGTATGTCACGCAGTGAATAAACAAGTTAGTTCTGATTGGCTATTGTTTTACTCTGGAGTTATTGAATGATCCATAAAGTGTTTAAATCATACATGGGGAACAAAATCTAAAAATGCCTTCTTTACTTTGATATATGTTATCAATGACTGAGCACACTGATGGGATAAAATAATCAGCATGGAATTGGCGGGGGGGGTTGATATTTCAAACCACACGAATTAA
Organism: Megalonaias nervosa; assembly: GCA_016617855.1. Classification (NCBI taxonomy): domain Eukaryota; kingdom Metazoa; phylum Mollusca; class Bivalvia; order Unionida; family Unionidae; genus Megalonaias; species Megalonaias nervosa. The sequence goes on from JAECUM010039436.1 coordinate 30,058, forward strand.
TCACCATGTGTTTGCTAATCTATAGAAGATAAGTGGGTGTTGTCAATAGTTTTTCTTTGTTACTGATCTAAATAAATGCATGTGCCTGCAATGGCAGTTTCAGGTGACATCTCAATTTAAAAAATAAAAGGCAAACGACTAGTAATTACTCATGACTGATGAAGATTAAAGTGACTTGTATAGGGTATCATTTTGTATTGATTCTTCACCTCTTGTATTGATGTGGAAAAAATATGAACACATCGATATATCAGTTAATTTTTTCACCCCTACTATTGACCCAGATTTCTTGGCCAACTTGTCTTGCATTTGGCTGTTAGGCAGGCATTGGAAAGGTGAGTGATCTCAGGTTAACTTGGGTCTCATGTTATCAGCAGTATTATCATTATTATTATTATTATTATTATTATTATTATTATTATTATTATTGATGATGGTGAAAATGAAGCTGATGATTTGGATGATAATTATGACCATAATCTTCTAACAGGTGAGAGACAGGTGTGGAACCTTGCCCCTTTCACTAGTAGGGATTTCAGCATTAGAAGTCTGGCAGATCGTATCAAGGACCTCAACACATTGCTGTTTTTATATCCAGACATCCCCAAGGCCAAGGCTTTTTCCAAGTACTATACAGCAGTGACTGGTATGTAATGTTACATCTCTCTCTCTCTCTCTCTCTGAGACTGACATACATGTATGTGGTGCCCCTGCCCTTGCACACCACCGATCTGTTATTAAGTGCGTGAATGAATCTTTTCTTCATACTATATAGAAATTCAGCATGAGAATGAACTTAACTTTGTCATTGTCTTTATATTTCCAGAACAGCACATGGTCAGTTAGCTTTTTACAATAATTTTAGTTTTTTTGTATGTTCATGAAGCAACTGCCAGAACTATGCTTTCACAAGTCTTAATTAACTTAATTATAATCATCTGATTGGGTGTCATTATGTTAATGAGAACTTGTGCATGGGGTAACCATCAGAACTTGTGCGATTTTGTTTCACTTCAGTCAGGTATGAATGCCATTCTGTTATCAGTTATGTTCACTGTTTATTGTTCTTTTCACTGCAGGGAGTACAATATTGCTGACTTTCATATGATCATTAACAAAAGGTATATTGCGTGAACCGCAGTAGAAATCGGGCTGTGAATGCAACTATAGATTCTGTAGCATAGTAGTAAAATTAATTAGATTCAATGCATCAAATGTAATATTAATAGTTTGCGAGGCATTGTAATGATGTTAATTTAATCTAAAGTTTGAGTTACATTATGTATCATACATTATCTTCATCAAGTGTTTTTCATTAAACGAATGAATGCATTTTTCAGTATAAAAAAATTAATCACATTTCTATGAAAGAGACTACAATGTATATAAATCATTGCCTATCTAAAATGCATTAGAGTACGCTTCCATGGGTCATAAACAGTAAACTGAACCCATTTTGTCAAGACCACACCCACTCCGCAGTGGTCATTGGATGCAGCTCTGCAAGAAAGAGTGGAGTGCAAAGATTTTCTTCACACGACGGCATAGCAATTTTTTCATGATGCGCATAGAGATGGTAGAGTTTTTTTTCCTAGTCATCTCCATTGTTTGTTCAGCCCCCAGCACAAAGTGTGGGGAATGGAGAAATCATGTAAGCTATACTGTAACATTAGCTGTTATCTGCTATTTATACCACAAGCAAAAGACCTTACAAGCTGAGCTGAGGCAAGGTACTTTGTTTAAGGGTACTTGAAACAGCCTGTTGGCATTGAGATTTGAACTAACTTAGCTGTTTCATTCCTGCTATGTTATGTATGGTAAAATCACTATGATAAAAACCTCTTTGAGAGAATAAAAATATAAAGACAATAAATATACATGGTCCTTCCATTAATTTGCTGTGTCCATTATTTGGGGGGGGGGTGTGATTTGGATTTTTAACGTAGCTTTAACAATTTTTCAGTCATATCGCTACGATGTCTGCAGTGTGGCAGTTTATAGTGATGTCTAGCACTGGGGCATCATGCCGCAGACATGTAGCATGATGTCCCACCCAGTCATATTATCCTGACACCAGGCTGACCTGTCCTAACACTAACCTCTTATGCCGAGTGCCAAGCGAGGCAGCTGTTAGTACCATTTTTATAAGTCTTTGGTATCACTCGGCCGGGGATCGAACCCGTGACCTCACGCATCCGAGGCGGACGCTCTAACCACTAGGCCACCGGAGCGGTGTGGTTGGTTCTGTATTTGCTAAAATAAATTACCACCAATCTGAAATTACTTTTCCGTATTATCTTTCTTTAAACTGTTGCTAGTATGATTTCATTTAATATGGTGAGTAAACTATAATGCCAGTATTACATCTTCATAAATAATAAACAATTGCATTGTGATAAATTTTACCATGAATAAGAACATACATATAGCAATCCCAATCATTTTTATAAAACATGTATTGGAGGGTACTTTTATCCAGAATTTGTCACTTTCTTGTGGAACTTAATTTTTGTCCCAATATGATTAAAATTAAGATCTCTGACGCAATGGAGATCTGACAGGCATGGATCAAGTTCATGTTCTGGTGACCTTTGGAAATTCCCCATCCACTTATTTTTAGTAGTCTGCTAGATGCTCATATAGAATTACATTTCATGTTAGGGAGAGTTATCACTAGTAACAATGTAGTCTGAATGTAATTTGTTTCCTTTCAGCAGTATCAAAATCATTGATTTGATTGGTTGATAGAAAGATTAACAGAACATGACCTCATATCATTGCCCATAAGATCTATCTTTTTAAATTAGGTTGGTGTTGATTGAAAGTTTAAGTTATAAATTTAGCAATATGGTTTGGATTTCATGTTGTACTTAAATTTAAGTCTGACTTGAAATTTACCAATCATTTGTCTTAAATATAAACTTGACTTTAAGACTCATGTTAATGAAATTGAGGCCAGATTATATAAAATTTTAGCTGTGCTTAATGATAAGTCACACACACAGAAACACACACATACATTTTTACAACATTTTTGTCAAATATTTACTTAGGATGTCTACGTCAGATAATAAACCAATTCCATATTTTTGGATAAATTATGTAGGCCTCTGGGTTTTAACAAGGGAGAAATAATGTACATTGCCTCTTACACAGATGTACATTGATACACCTTGCGAGACAATAATGATTCCAACATTGACCTAATAGCCAAGAAAAGATGATTTGGGGAAAATGGTCTTAAAATTCAAGTTGGGCTACTTACCTGAAATTTGTTTTGCCCAGCAATTGGATTTTGTTCTCCAGGCCACTTGGTCTATGAAACTGTTGTGCCCTGCTATGGCACATACATAAAGCACAAACCAATCATTATTAAATTTAAAGGGTTGCTTTGAAAACTTCTTGAATTTTGAAAATGTTAATTTTATCCTTGAAAAATCCTTTAAAAAATTATTCCCAAATCTCCTTGAATTTATCTTAGGACTTTTCCATTAAAATATACATGGGACCCAGGGAAGGCACTTTTAAAGTGGGGGACTCATCCATAGATGTAATTTAGAAATTTCTTATCATTTTATTATGAACTCTGTGAAATCAAAATACCCTGGCATTTAAAAGTACCCTGGCATTTAAAAGTACCCTGGCACATATTTTAAAAAAAACTGCCTTCCCTAGGTACCATGTATGTTTAAATGGAACAGCCCTTAGGGAATACAGACTTTTAAAACTGAATTCAGAATTTATGTTCTGTGTGTATGTTCCAAAAATAATGAATAAACTTGGATAAATCTGGGTGGAGCAGCTGACACATGACACAGGTTTTGTTTTGTTCATTTATACTTTTATACACATTTATGCAGTGATAAACAAAGCAACAATTGAAAAATTTATATTTCCATTAGAAAACATACCAGGATACCATATTGTCGAAACTGTCCCATTTATAAGAATTTGTAGTAGTGGACATATTTAGCATTTTAAGAGTCTTAGTGAGATTATGAAAATATGTTATTTATAGATTTTTATAATCTATCTAGATCCACAGTTGCACAACTATAACTAGAAGGAATTAAAATTCCCTGTTTTGGAATGATATTACCAAATTTTTTGCTGACTTTGCCAAAATGTATGAATTGTACGACATTTTACAACTTTTTTCTTATTAGCATGGACACTGCACATATTTTTGAACTTGTTAATATTTTACATAATAAGTTCTAATTCTTTTTTCATTTTTCAGAAGAGCAACCAACTAAGACAGGATACATTAAATCTGCATTAATGAGCGTGATACCCAGCCAGTAAGTTCTTGATTTCAAGTGAATTTTGATTGAATATCCCAACACCGATCGATTTGAAATTCCTTTGCTCTTTTTCCAGTTTTAAATTTTATAGATGGAGATTAATTACACTGCAGCTATTCATTAATAATGTATATGAAAATATTACCACAGATTTAACTCAGTAACTTAATAGTGCTGATTGGCTCGCTATGATTGGTAGCTTCCTGAAGTCCAGTCTTCTCATCCTATTAAGACAGTGACCTCGGCTACATACCAAACAAGGATTCACCAAAAAGTTAGATTTTTTTCTACAAGTAAAATTATTTTTTTGTTGCTATAACACTATGTGGACAGAATATCTTTTTTTCAAACTTGAACCATTTTTAAGAATTTTTATTATAAATTTTAAATTCATAGTTTACTATGGTAATAAAGACATGAAATTTGCAAGAGTGTAAATGTAAATTCTGACTTATTTTAAAGTGAGAAATGTTTATAACTGCCTTTCTGTTCTTGTATACATTTACAGTTGATGTAAATAAGTTTATTGTTTTCTTTATTATTTCTGTTATCTTTCTTTTTTTCTTCTTTTTCATTCAATTTTTGTTTTGTTTTCTTTTAAACAAATCTTGTAAGGATTGGGAGAGGGGCTATTTTTGATTCCATGAAATAATTTTATAATAATAATAATATTATTATTATTATTATTATTATTATTATTATTATTATTATTATTATTGATGTTGTTGTAAGTTTATATTGCTGATGTTGATGAATATGATGTTGGTGGTGTTGTCCTTGTTACATCTATATAAAGATAGATTTATGATCTACCAAGGTTTATGAATTTACAATGTCAGAGGTAATCACTTGTATATGATATGGTCAATTAGAGCTTGATTGAATGCTATTACTAAACCACTCCACCCACCCCAATTCTTTCCTTAGTTTTACACTAATATGTTTTGCCATAAGGTGTAATGGATGGATGTAAAATGATATAAATTTCTCAAAATACAGTTACTGTTAGATACCAGTCAAGGTGTAATGGATGGATGTAAAATGATACAAATTTCTCAAATACAATTACTGTTAGATACCAGTCAAAGTGTAATGGATGGATGTAAAATGATACAGATTTCTCAAAATACAATTACTGTTAGATACAGGGTTCCCATGCTACTGGCAAATTGGGAAAATGTCAGGAGAAATGATAATTTTTTTCCCAACTGTGAAAAGTCCTTGAATTGTGCAAATATTGATGTAAACCAGGGAATTTTCTGCCACCACTTGATGCCCAAAACAATTACATAATTGAGTCATAACTGGCCTGATCGTGAGTTAAATTTAATGAGTTCTGACTAGAATATTCGGAGGTTGCAGTATATATCCTTTGGATGCTTGCCATAAGCACATTTGTTGAGTCAGTCCAAACGCTCAGTAGATTAGATTCATCTAGTAGACATTTTTTTCCACAGACAGCTCAATATCGGTATCTTTTCTTTCATGGAAGATATGAACACCAGTCTAGCATCACAAGCAGCCAACAAGGTGGCAGTAAATTGTAGCCGCTTACCAGATGGCCTAGCAAATTTAAACATTGTTAAATCTAGTCAAACCCGCATTAAATCGATATGAAAATTATTTATTTTCTCATAAATTGCGAGTATTAAAATCGTTATGTCTTTAATCTGCTGAAAGACAAAATAAAACTGACGATGAAATTTGAGCTGGTACTTGCGATTTGCATTGGTAGTCGCACGAGTACACAAATCTGACAACCCACATGTTCATGACCTCATAGATACCGTAGTCACGTGATATCAATAATATCCCATTTCAAATGTTGTAGAAGAAAATATTAAATGAAAGTCATATGCTGGTTGTAATAAAAATACAAAATTGAAAGTACCCTAAATTATCTATATTTATTCCTAGAACAACTGCCAGGTTTTGTTTTGTCACATGACTACCACGTTAATTTGTGCTCTCTGCTTGATGAATCTGTCTGACCATATTGCAGCGACAGCAGCAGGTTTCTTGTCGTTGTTCTCAAAATAAATATGTTGAGAATTATATGTTCTTTCTGGTTTTTACAAAAGGTATCTGACTTTCATTTAATATAATTGAATTTTGTACAACAACATGAAAAGGAGTTTGCTGTTGATATCACGTGACTATTGAGATTTGTGAAGTCATGTGACTAGTTATGCAAATGGCGAGTGCCAGATCAGGTTTCATATATGCTGTAGTTTTGTCTTGACTGTCAGCGGATTAAAGACATAACAATTATAATACTTGCCATTTCTGAGAAAATAAATCATTTTCTTATCGATTTCATGCAGGTATGAGTTGATATAACATCATTTAAATTTGCTAGGCCGCTAGTAAGTGACTACCATATGCTGCTACCGCACAGTGGCGGCAAATTCCAAATTTTCAATATGCAATTTCTCTGACTCCACATCCCAATCTAAATGTCCATGGGGTGGGAATATGTGGAGGAAATCTGGATTAGAAAGCAGACTGTTATTCGTTTTAAGCCAAATCTGTTGTCCAAAATATCGAATCTGAGCTGAAATTTGGTGCAAAACTATTACACAGTGACATGTGGCTTGAAGCATTGGTTTCAGATCTTAAATGGAACACTGGAGAAATAGGGAAATTGTTGTCCCTTGTATCAAATTAAAAGATGATACAAGCCCTGGTATCAGTACAAGTTTGGGGACTGGTTTATCGAATTACAAGAAGACAAGTTGATTTTACAGAAAATTCAGTCTTTTTTAATACAGCAATTATAAATTTGAAGGTCTTCTGTCAAAATTTAAATCAACCCATAATGTTTTTGAAATTATGGATTTTTGACCAAATCGTCTTAAGGAGTTTAAGTTGTTTGAAAAATCTTGTTTGGGATTTTATTGACACAGGTCAATTCAGAGTTCAACTTTTTTCCTTACAAGATAAATAAGATTCTAATATTTTGCGTTTGTTTTTTCATACTGTGATAAGAAATGTTACTTTGTATAACATGCATATACATTGCTATATAATTATTTAGAATTAAAGCTTTGAAAGGAAACAAAACCAGTTTATGTTCATTATGTCATTTCCATGTAGCAACATAATGCAGGTCAGCAAAGTTAGAATTTGTATTCTGTACATTGTAATAACCTTGCATGTCAAATATCAAACTTGTTTCGTGCGATACATTTTGTGGTTTTATACATAATCATCTTTTCTGACTTAGATGTTTTGGAGAGTCTTGAAAATAGAAACATCTTTAGATTTAAAAAATGCAATTTTTTAAATCTAAAATGTTCTTTAATTCCATTCAGTAATGGTCATATGTGAACCTTAAAAAATATAATTTCTTCCTGGAAAAAAACCTGGAAATTTATCTTCAGAAAAGTGTGGGAGCCATGTGGATACCAGCCAAGGTGTAATGGATGGATGTAAAATGATACAAATTTCTCATAATACAATTACTGTTAGATGCAAGTCAAGGTGTAATGGATGGATATAAAAGGATACAAATTTCTCAAAATACAGTTACCGTTGGATATCAGTCAAGGTGTAATTTTCAGATGTAAAATGATACAAATTTCTCAAAATACAGTTACTGTTGGATACCAGTCAAGGTGTAATGGGCAGTTGTAAAATGATGCATAGTTCTCAAAATACAGTTACTGTTGGATACCAGTCAAGGTGTAATGGGCAGTTGTAGAATGATGCAAATTTCTCAAAATACAGTTACTGTTGGATACCAGTCAAGGTGTAATGGGCAGTTGTAGAATGATACATAGTTCTCAAAATACAGTTACTGTTGGATACCAGTCAAGGTGTAATGGGCAGTTGTAGAATGATACATAGTTCTCAAAATACAATTCCCTGTTTGAAAACAGTAACATATCATGCCACAGTTTCCTGGAGCTTTATTAGATTTGTTTGGCTTGGTGTAATTTTAGTTCCCAGGAGGTATATTAAATTTTTTTTTATTTTGTGTAGTTTATTGAGTTTCCTGGAGCTGTATTAAATTTGTTGGTTTGGTTGTTTTATGGTTCAGCAACACAAGTAGGTTATTTAGTGCAGTGCCAATTGAAGTAAAATGGCTTGCCCAAGGACACATGTAAGCCAACCCAGTTTGAGATGGAGGTCTGGTATTGATTCCATTAGACTTGAAGACTATTGGCAGGCAACGGCAGACAATCAACAGTGAAGCATATTAATATTTGTATAATATGATGACTATTGTATAAATGCTGTTTTCGTTTTGTATCTGTGTCATTGCTATACATTTCTTTATAGTATTATATACTGTTAGGCATCAAGATTATGTTTATTTATGAGTCAAGTCCAACTGCAATCACCATAGACCCTGCTGTCCCATCACATAATGTACAGACAGATCAGGGTCTCTGTTGTTCTACTGATTACTCCTAACAAACTTTGTAGACACAAATCTGGTTTCACATTATGTGATGGCAGACCTTGGTCTGTGCAGTTTGCAGTTGACTTGTTTATGAATATATACGGTATATCTTGATTGGAAATCTTGATGATCGATCAGAAAATTAGCTTGAAATTTGTGCACTGAAATTTAATCTATGTCTTTCTTCCTGAATGATGTGTGAAATACATAAACATTTTAGACAAAATTGGTTGAGAATTAAAGATCTTTTTGATTGATGAATATTAATGAGTGCAAATTCTGCCTGATGCTTTTCTTTGGCAACAGTGTATCAATTTTGAAACAGCTGTGAGAAGTGTGCTTGAATTTGTGATATACATAAATAAGCAAAGAATGTGTGTGTGATTTGCATATTTAAAGTAGCTTTAATGATTTTTTCAGTCATATTGCTACAATCGTTGCAGTGTGGTGGTTTGTAGTGATGTCTAGCACTGGGGCATCATGCCACAGACATGCGGCATCATGTCCCACCCAGTAAAATTATACTGACACCAGGCTGACCAATCCTAACACTAACCTCTTATTGCTGAGCACCAAGTGAGGCAGCTGTTTGTACCATTTTTATAAGTCTTTGGCATGACTCGGCCGGGGTTCGAACCCACAACCTCCAGCATCTGAGGTGGACACTCTAGCCACTTAGGTCACCAGAACTTTGCCAAAGAATGGACATGTTAAAGCTAAATTTGTCATTCTGACATACTGTAATATTTCAAATGTGTCTTCATTATAGTTTTAAATTATTGATAACGGTAATATTGGTCTCTTAAAAAATGTCAAGGAAAATAGAATATGGACAGTACATGTTTATTATATATGTTTCTATGTGAGTGCATTATCAGTGTTGGTTGTTATAGGAAATTTGTTATTGCCATGGGTTTGATGTTGAGGATTTTATTCACTTTACAATGCCACCGACTAATGTCCCATGCAATTTCATGTTGTCTTTCACAGAATAATGATACCCATGTACATTATATCACTTCAGCACACAGAAATATTTCATGAAGAGCTTTTTTGCCAATAGACATTTATAAATTCATTTTCATTCTCCAGTTTTATTACTGCCTCAAAATGTTGTGACAGTACTTTGCAGTTTGCCATCCATTTCACCATCGAGTTCTTCTTTCCAAATGTAGAACAGCCAAGAAAGTTGTTTTTGTCATTTGAATTGCCAGCTTCCTTTACACTGTCGGTACAGTATTCTTCGTGAAGACAAGGTTTCCAGCATGCAGTTATTACCATGGTTACTGTCTCAGTTTTTCTGCTGTATGAAATGATTATTGGTGTGATGCTACATCTTTTGATCATGTTGGTTATGAACTGTCGCATCTTTATACGAGGTAACTCTCAACTCAAATAATGATCAATTTATTAAATTCTCATAGCAAGAGAGAGGTGATAAAAAAACACTTGAAGAATGCACTTTCTAAGTCTTGGTGTGTTTTATTGTAGCCTGAGGGCCAATTTTCTCAATGCTGTTGATACACGTAATGTGTAATGCACGTGTTCTCCCAAAGTTGGTCCAATACTGTTTTCTTCATTTTGGTTTCACTCTGTCATTAGCCAGTTTAGTTATTTACCACCTGCATATTGCCTTCTTAGAATAGGCCCTCACCATTATCCTAAAATTCAACATCATGCCTTCTTAAAATAGGCCCTCACCCTTATCCTCAAATTCAACATCATGCCTTTTTTAGAATAGGCCCTCACCATTATCCTCAAATTCAAGTTCTGTGGATTTTCTGCCAAAAAGACTTTTGAGCTTCTGAGGAATCAGCCAGACAGAGTGGTGTGAAAATTCGAATTCATTCTTGTTGTGTAAATTGTATCTGATCAGTCTGTGTTTCCTTCTCCATGCATATCAATTTCTGTGAAATTCATTATACCCACTTACTTATACAAATGAAGCAAGTGAATTACTATACCACACCAAATCATGTCCAGTATACATGTCTCAACCACTCCAGTGGCCTAAGTGGTTAGAGTGTCCACCTCAGATGCTAGAGGTTGCCAGTTTAAACCATGGCCGAGTCATACCAAAGACTTGGGTAAAACTGGTACTAGCAGCTGCTGAGCTTGGCATTCAGCATTAAGAGGTTAGTGTTAGGACTAGTCGGCCTGGTGTCAGGATAATGTAACTGGGTGGGACATGATGCTACATGTCTGTGGCATGATGCCCCAGTGCTAACTGTCACACTGCAGACATAAATGCGATATGACTGAAAATTTTTGAAAGCTACGTTAAAAATCTAAACACTCACACTGTACTGCTGGATGTCTATTATGCGTCTGAGTAACCATAGTTCAGATGGGATGCATTTAAAAAATCATTTTTTTTTTACCTTAGAATGTTTACTTATATTTCTTATATGGTACTTTAAATAGATTGGAAAAATATCCATGGGGAATAAATTTGAATGGTATTACTTACAACTCAATATATAAACATATAAATATATATACCATTATATAAAATAATATAAGAATCAATATGGTGGAAGGGTTGGAATAAAAAATTGTTTCCATCTGAAAGAATGAAATATGGTTAGCCCATCATATTCTTAAAAAATTTTGAGTATAGAAGCGGATGTCATACTTCTAACGTGTGTACATATTTGATACTCATTGCACCAGAAGAGGAGCCAAAGTTGGGAATATCCTGTCCATTTTACAATTGTAGCTTCATTGTAATCAAAGTTAAAGAAGTTTCCTTTTTTGCTTTAAGTTTCAGTTTAACATGTATCCATTACACAGGGGTTGGTCCCACTTCCATAAAACATCACAACATTTATTCCATGCTGGTTATTTGTAAACTATCATAGGATAATTTTATTGAACCTGTGTTTTAAAACAAGCTCATTTTTGGAATAGTTACACTGATTAAATTTTGAATTTATAGAAACTTTATTGAGGTGCAAATTGTGAGTTGACAAGTATTTAAGTTGAGAAAGTTGTTTGAACCAAGCTGCTGTCCCAATATTCTCATAACTTTTTTGACCAGACTCAGGCTCAAGTGAAAAGTCCAAAAACTCACTTGAGCAGACTCAGGATCAAGTGAAAAGTCCAAAAACTCTTTTGAGCAGACTCAGACTCAAGTTTAAAGTAACAAGACTTTTTTGAGCAGATTCATACTCAAGTTTAAAGTCAAAAAACTTTTTGAGCTAACTCAAAACTCAAGTTCGTGGCAGAGCTTGGTCTTTGTTATTCATTCTACTTGCAACCCTGATCTTTCAGTGTATCATGTATTGACTGACCTTGGTCTATGCTGTTCCTTCCAAAGAGGACCCTGTTGATCTTTCATTGTATTATGTAATGGCTGAGATTGATTTATGCTGTTCATTTTACTGAGGACTTTGATCTTTCAGTGTATCATGTAATGGCTGAACTTGGTATATGCTGTTCATTCTATTGAGGACCCTGATCTTTCAGTGTATCGTGAAATAGCTTACCTTGGTCTATGCTGTTCATTCTACTGAGGACCCTGATCTTTCTTTGTATCATGTAATGGCTGAGATTGATTTATGTTGTTCATTCTACTGAGGACCCTGATCTTTCAGTGTATCATGTAATGGCTTACCTTGGTCTATGCTAGTTTTTTTTCTCTTTTTTTTCAGGCCACAGCCTCAGAATGCCGCTCTGATGAGTTTTGACAACCCACAGACACCCCAGCAATACAGTGGACCTATATCTCCAACTAATAGCCTTTTATCTCATCAGGATTCTGTGTATGTATATAAATACTCTTTGTATGGTTTACAGTTAACCTTTTTTATACAGGACACCAAAGGGATGATACATTAGGCAACCTGTCTTAAACAGACATCCATGGGAAGTGACAAGAGTGGCCTCTGATGAGGAAGTGGTTGCCAAACTGAGGTTTTTTTCTTTGGTTGAATAAGATAGTTGATTGCTTAATACAGGTGACCTTTATGTCAGGTTCAGTTGTATTTTAAATTGGCCATTATGGATATGTGTCCATTGTACAGATTTCATACTGGTTCTTGAAAACCTCAAAAGTACCAGAAGTTTAAGATGACAAAATCAGGATCTTGTGTGATTGAAAATTAACATGTTAGCTAAAAAGTGCTTGAAAGACCTTGAATTTTTAAGAGGAAGGTCACACATATTTTGCATAATTTTCTAAAACACCTGCAATTATGTTTAAAATTTGCATTCATTGAAAAGGAAGCAACCTAGATTCTAAATTAAAATACGTTTTACTTGAGTGCAAAGAAAACTAGAACTAGACTCCTTTAGGTGTTATCATTTGTTATTCTTTCATATATTATCCAATCTCTTTCAAGCCTTTGTTATCTATGCTTATTGGACTTCATTAACTCCATGCACCATGTTTATGCATCATGAACTTCTATCGTACTTTCAAGCTCTGTGATATTAACATCATTTATGATGCATCAAAGTGGGTCATATTACAGCACAGTAGAGAGATATAGTTCTACAATGATTCCAAATAATGTAGACTTTCTACTCACATTATGGAATACTGCAAGAAAACCCTGAGTTTTGAGACCTGATTTTTTTAAAGGCCTAAATAGTTTCAAAACAGCAGTTAGTGTCTGGGTTTTAGACATATGGGCCTGATGTCCAAGGCAGACTGGTCTGTACTGCACACATAGGTGAATTTGCAAAAAGTTGGATAAGTTTGAGATTTTGGAGTAAAAGGTTGCCAGGACACAAAAATATGTCCAATATGCAAAAAGGAAACAAAAATAAATCCAATTTTTACCCATCTGAACATGCGCAGACAAATAGCCATTTGAAAACAATGTCATTTATACGCCTAGGCATCCAGCTATATGAAAACCTCACGGAAGCAGATGTATTTGGATGCATTCAGAAGTAACTCCAAAAATGCATTTCCTACCCCCATTTCTGGAAAAAATTAAAAGAAATCTTCAGGGGTGAGTTTAATAATTGGAGTCAGAGAGAGTGAAAGTCATTTAATACACACTTTGTCTAAAGGAGTGGTGAAAAGAAAAATTAGATAAGTGCTTGGACCTAAGATATTGGAAAACTTGCTAGATCTGAGACAACTGTAAGGAGGTGAAACTGTAGTTATTATGGTTGAACCTGTATTATGCAAGCACAAACAACCAATACTTCAGAATCCAGTGAACAAAATTACTGATGAAACAAGCATCTGTTCAGCAACCACCTGTCTTTTGAGTTTGGTTTTCTCACTTCACATGGATGGGTGTTTAAAGGTAAGTTTTAGTGGACTGTATTTCCTATTTTTCTTATGTCTCTTTCATTGTACTCATGAATTGTTTGTGTTTTTATATTCCAGGATAAGTATTCAATATTTTCTTGTATGTACGTCTACATGTAAACTCCAGTGTTATTATGCTTATGCTAATATTGAAGAAAAGAATTCAATATTTTCTTGTAATATGTACGTGTATACTCATGAAATATATTCTTTTTTCATTGCCTTGTGATTACTTAATATTAGAACAAATTATTTAATATTTTCATTTATGTACATTCAGTTATATTAGTCGAAACTTTTCTGTCATTGCAAACAAGCATTCAGTTTCTTGTATATGCTATCTGTTTATATATGCTTTATCAATTTTTACACTTACTTTTGAGGGTAAGAATTCATTTTGCTTTGAGGTTCTGTTATTTCTCAGTTTACAAAGAGGTGCTATTATTATTTATTATTTGTTCATTATTTTCTCCATTAATTCACCATTGTCGGAACTGTGCAGTATTTCTCTATAGTTCAGTTTTTTCTCTTTCATATACTTAACATCTAACATTGTTAGAATCATGCAGTATTTCTCCTTATTATATACTCATTTTTTTCCTTCATTAACTCAACGTTGTTGGAATCACGCAATATTTCTCTGTGCTGCACTGCTTCATACTGAATGAGACGCATCGAAAACTAATTCTTGTGTCACTGTTGCAATTTTAGATAATTTCTAAAGCATCAGCAATGATGTATAATGTTATGTTATAGAGAACATTACTCTGGTGATTTATGAAGACCTCATAAAGAGGTATCTATTGTGAAAGATAAGTTTTTCTCCATGTGTTGTAGCGGGAGATGTTCATGTTTAATCACTTCTGGACTAATAGAATGCATCATATACATCAGTGTAGGATAGAAAAATTCCATGAGGGTCAGAATTTGGCATCTGACATGAGGCTGTGCTGAGTGTATGATGAAAATTTTTATCCTGATGGTGGAAGCTTCCTATCGTACGCTGAAGCATAATTATGGTTTTGTTTCCTCACAATTCAGATCAAAAAATGAGGACAAAGTAAAGATGGCTTATCATGAATAATGCAGTAACTTTGAAATGGCAGAACATCCACTGAAACTATTCATCCACTAAGATAGAGCATCCAAAGTTAGGTTTAGACTGAAAATTCAGTGTAAACTTTAAATTAGGTTTAAACACATTTTAGCTTTCAAAGTACAGTTGTTGAAATACTATGGTAATGTTCATACGCAGCATCTGAATTGTGTACTGCAAACAAAAAATAATGAAATACAGTGTGACCCTGTTATAGCACAATGGTTTGGACCGTAAAACTAGACCATGTTATGTACCGAACTGTGCTATAACCAACCAAGTCAGTTAGCTGAATTGTGTACTGCAGACAGCTTGTGGAATAATACACCTGTGAAAATGTCAGACAATAAGTGTAATCAAGGCAGACAAAAAGATAATGAAATACGGTGTGGCCCAACTATAACATAATGGTTTGGGTCAATAAACCTAGACCATGTTATGTACCGAACTGTGCTATAAGCAACCAAGCCAGTTAGCTGAATTGTGTACTGTAAACAGCTTGTGCAGTGGTACACCTGTGAACATGTCAGACAATAAGGGCAATCGAGGCAGACAAAAAATATAGTGTGACCTCACTATAACACAATGGTTTGGGTCCATTAAACTAGAGTGTGTTATGTACCAAACTGTGCTATAACCAACCAAGCTAGTTAGCTGAAAAAAATGACGCATGCACCCAAACAGTGGCTGGGGGTAACAAAAGCAGATGCAAAAATAAGTGCTTCATTTATGCATTTATCATTTTAAATCAATGCATATTAAATGTCAAACTTGTTTCATATTTAATAAATACATAACTCAGTTATTATATGTTTAATATTTAATTTTATGTATATAAAATCTGAAACATAAGCACAAATAATAGTGTATATGTACTCACCAGTTGAGTCTGTTTTTATCCATCAAAAGTGTGCATAAAGAAACAATACTTCTGTAATTACATAAGCATTTGGTAGGTCCATTCGAATCCATTTAATTTCTTTCTAATACAGTCACACAAATTTATGAAATAGGTGGTGGTATTTTTCTCGCAACATTCATATTTGCTGGGCATGTCCAAAGGTCTGATTTTATACTGACAATAAAATGTGTAGTTCAGACACAAAGCAAAGAGTTTCAAAAAAGAAACTTGCATTTAGGCATGAATAGTACATGTGCTTAAGCTCAAAAAGGTCAAAAGTATTGACCTAGGAATGTACATGTAAACGACCTGAAACCAGTTTGGGAGTAAACCATTCAACTGTGTTAGGTTGGAGCAAGTTCCTTCCAAAACTAGCGAGTCATTCTCTAAAGGACAGAGGGAAAAAAATGAACCCAATATTGATTGACACATTTGTTTTATAATTATGACTTTGCTTCACTGCAGAGCAACAGGGTGTGGAATGTTTGATTATATTAGCCAATCTCTCCACACCCATAACTTAATTGGTTTTGTTTCAACCAGTGTTGACATTGGAAGGACAGTCTACTGTGTACATGTGAAAGATTTGAAGCCAGAAAATAAAAAGGGTCTAGATGATGGGGGTGGCGTTGTTTTACGTGTGTGTGTCAGTGACAAAAACTGACATTTCAGTCCATAAACTTGTTTTAGCAGGTATTTATGATGGATGATTGAGCAGGCATCGATAATCTGTTGTTTTCCTGTAAAATGGTAGGTAAATAAGTTTGGTTAGGACATGTTTTTAGACTAGCACATTGTTTGCTTGACTTGTGAAGACTAAATCTCAAAGCTAATTGCATTTGTTTAACTCTGGACTTAATTCTGCAAGGGGTTTCAAGCTTCTCCTTTATGTATCCCATTATCTATTGTAAATATGCACTAATTAACACTTTGACCCCTGTTTGTTTGAACAACTACAGCAAGAATAATTGTTAACGAACAATGCGGTCATTTTTGTATTAAATGCAGACTAGTAAACCATGTGCATATGTTGGCAGCTTTCATGTTTTTTGAGGGTTTTTTTTTATTTTATATATTATTGCTCAATTATTGTAACAACCTTTTGTATTGAGATTAACATTGATGATTAGCAGTTACTGAAATTATTTGATTATAAATTTGGATTAGAATTTTTTTAATTTATTTTGAATAAAAATTTTACACAGAACATATTGAAGAGAACAGAAAGAATTACTGGCTCAATAATATAAGATTCATACTAATCAACTTTTTAATGAGCTTACTTCTTTCAAAATTAAGCTTAGATGAAAGGGCAGTAAATATATCAGGAAAGATGCAATCGTAAGACAATTTAAGAATGTGTCACATCTTGTCAAATTATTAAATCAAATTTTGGCACTCTTCTTCAAGAAAATGGTGAAATTATTGTTAAATCTCATGAACCATGCTACAGTCATGTTATATTTGAATTCATACACAGTCTCTTCCCCAAAATGATAATTAACTTTTTACACATTAGTTTTCCTACTTTGAAAAAGAACATTTATTTTTTCACAAACAAGCACTCAAATTTTCAGGAGCCAGGCAACAATCATGTTTCATCTGAATTTGTGCTATAATGAAGCATGCAACAGTCGTGTTTTTTGTCTGAATTTGTGCTATAATGAAGCATGCAACAGTCGTGTTTTGTCTGAATTTGTGCTATAATGAAGCATGCAACAATCGTGTTTCATCTGAATTTGTGCTATAATGAAGCATGCAACAATCATGTTTCATCTGAATTTGTGCTATAATGAAGCTTGCAACAATCATGTTTCATCTGAATTTGTGCTATAATGAAGCATGCAACAGTCGTGTTTTATCTGAATTTGTGTTATAATGAAGCATGCAACAATCATGTTTCATCTGAATTTGTGCTATAGTGAAGCATGCTTTAGCTGAGTTACATGTTAGTCCTTGAGTCATTTTTATCTAGAATTCCTTTTTGATTTATGAATATTTTTCAAAATAACATTGACAGCAATGGTTTTTTCACTCTAAATAATTACACTAAAGACGCCATACATGTAGCTGAGTAGGTGAGTGCAGAATGGTCTGTTTGTGGATTACTTAACTTTAACCACTGTTTGTTGTAGTATATAATGTCTATCTAGATTACTATGTAAAATATTCAAGTTTTGATTGAAATTGGGAAGTGTTTGCTACTTTGTGTGCACCATACTCAGAGTATAAGGTCACAATAGTATGAGAGTTGGGATATAGGTCACATGTGAAGAGCTATTCTGCACAAAATTTCCACACTGAAAAACATAATTGTACACACTTTGGAATGTGAGAAAATTTGAAAAATTATCATCTCATTTTGTCTTAGTGATCCAGTACTCCTAACATCCTGCAGTGCCCTTTGTGATCAGTACTCCTAACATCCTGCAGTGCCCTTAGTGATCCAGTACTCCTAACATCTTGCAGTGCTCTTAGTGATCCAGTACTCCTAACATCCTGCAGTGCCCTTAGTGATCCAGTACTCCTAACATCCTGCAGTGCCCATAGTGATCCAGTAATCCTAACATCCTGCAGTGCCATCCAAAACACAAACCTTGTTCATATTTCCCATTCAAATGTAGTTACTTATGCATACTCTTCATCTGTCCATGTTGGTTTATTTTGAAATATTCAATATTTTCTTGTATAATGACCTTTCCAAGAATGTTATGACTTAAGGAGGTTGCATGGAAATTGATGACTTTAAGAGGTTGCATTGAGAGTTTGACCTTTCCAAGTATGATATGATTTAAGGAGGTTGCATATATTTTTTGACCTTTCCAAGAATTATATGACTTAAGGAGGAGGTTGCATGGATATTATGACCTCTCCAAGAATGATGTGACTTGAGGAGGTTGCATAGATTTTATGACCTCTCCAAGAATGATGTGACTTTAGGAGGAGATTGCGTAGATTTTATGACCTTTCCAAGAATGATGTGACTTAAAAGGAGGAGGTTGCATAGATTTTATGGCCTCTCCAAGAATGATGTGATTTAGGAGGAGGTTGCATGAGTATTGAGTTTGTTACAGATATCTGCAACCCTTGCATGTGGATGGACATTGGTGCATCAGTTAGTGGAAAGAATAATGGAAAACATCAATACACATTCACTCAAACTTAAGGAAAATGAAATTTTCTTCAAAGATTAACATCATTCGCATTATTTTAATGTCAAGATTTTTTAAATAAATATTTAATTTTGGCATATAAGAGAAAAATTTTGTCCAAATTACTGAGGGGGCAAAAAATTTTTTGTTGATGTAATGGTTTACAGTTTTTGTCTTAGAAGAAACTGTGTGAAAACCATCTCCATGTTATGTGTGTGTGTGTGTGTGTGTGTGTGTGTGTGTGTGTGGTAGTGTGTAATTTGGATTTTTAATGCAGCTTTAACAATTTTCCAGTCATCGCTACAGTGTCTGCAGTGTGGCATTTTATAGTGATGTCTAGCGCTGGGGCATCATGCTGCAGACATGTAGCATCATGTCCCACCTAGTCACATTATCCTGACACCAGGTTGACCAGTCCTAACACTAACCTTGTAATGCTGAGCTCGAAGCAAGGCAGCGGCTAGTACCATTTTTATAAGTCTTTGGTATGACTCAGCTGGGGTTCAAACCCGCAACCCCCGCATACAAGGCGGACACTCTAACCACTCATCTCCATGTTGAATTGGTCATGAGTGCATCTGTAGGTTAAAAATTGTTGCCAATCAATTGCATTAAATGTATTAGTAGTGATGCTCAGTGTATGCTGTAGATGCATTCCTGAGGTTATGGTGTAAATCAAAACTAATTTTCTCATAGGACACTTGCAAATTTAGGAAGTTCTTTGGCAAATTATACCTCTTAGTTTTCTAGTGATGATTTTTTAATGCATACTTTTCAAGCATATTAACGTATGTGAACTGCACATGAGTCACAGCACATGGTGCCAGCAATGGTGTAAAACCAAGCACAGTGGCACAAATTTAATATTACTTCTTCATGATAAATGGTGTAAAAATAAAGTTTATGAATCGAATTGGTGGAAATTGAGCATCACCTGTTCATCAGAGGAAGTTTTATTGCGTAAAATTTGAGTTGAAATTAATTAATTGATTTGCAGGAAATATAAACACGTGTAGGGCAAAGATCATAATAAGGTACTTATAAGTACAGACCAACTGCATACAATATAGACTGACTCCAGCAGATCAGGGTCTGTGTTGTTTGCTCTCCTAATTACTCCTAACAAACTGTAAAGACCCAGATCTGCTGGTACATTATGTAATGGCAGATCTGGGTAAGTGTTTGTTCTGAATTTCATTCATACCATAAAGCTAAAAATATTTAGAAATGGGGGATGTGCAATAAATACAAAACTGCATTCATTGTTTTGAACTGTGTCAGGGGAGAGAACTCTTTTGATGTGGCTTATGAATAGCCCATATCAAACTTTGTTCTTTCCATTTACTCAGAACAAAACACATTTTCTGCTTTGTGTGTATGTGGCGCAGAAGAAAGTCAATATTATATCCAAACCTCTTGATTTAGCACCCAGTTATGGATCCACAAGTTTGAATTGGAAATTTGCAAGCAAAATATTTTACATATAGAATGACATTTCTAATTATGAAAAATTTCCAGCAGTTATATTAAAGTTTCCAGTTTGTTTGTTTTTTTTCAAATCCGAATTTAAAGCATCAGTCCCTTCTTGACCCTACACTCTGGAATTTTTTCTTTTGCCCCCCTCCAGTCCCTGGTCCCCTGACATTTTTCTTTAAAAAATGTTAGATTTGTATGTTTGTTAGTTCTTTATTTAAAGAAAACAAGTAGGAAACCGGTATATGTGAGAATAAAAAAGGCTGCTGTAAGGTGACCATTCTGAATTAAATACTGATACTTACTCCATAGGACAAGGTGATAACATCAGTTAAGTATAATGAAATCTTTTGCAGGTTTTTTTTTAAAACTTTATTTCTTTGCTTATTTGAAGAATGAAATTTGGCCAATGTCAGGCACATAGATCTTGGGGTACTTTACATGTATTGGCTTTGATGTGTTGGGGATATTTGTAATTATTATTTTAGATAATAACCTTCATGCATTGGAGAAAAAAGTATTTGCACCATAACTGGAAGAATTTCTGCAAGAAATTGGCATTTTAGTAACTTAAAAGTTTGCATGTGGTTACTATTTAATAATTTATCACTTACATTAAATGAGACTTCTTCTTTTTGTAACTTTTTATATGAACCAATTCAGACACCTTACCCTGTTTATGGTCAGTTTTGAATTTTAAAGATTATATGATAAAAAAAATTTTTGACCTTCAGAATGATAGCACTACAACACTTGCTTGCAGTAGCACCCTTCATTATAACATATGTCTGTTATAAAGACAGTATTGTCATTGATTCCAGTTTATTTTGCGATACTAAAATTATACGGGAGGTCGCGGGTTGGAACCCCGGTCGAGTCATACCAAAGACTAAAAAATTGGTACTAACAGCTGCCTCACTTGGCGCTCAGCATTAAGAGGTTAGTGTTAGGACTGGTCGGCCTGGTGTAAGGATAATGTGACTGGGTGGGACATCATGCCACATGTCTGTGGCATGATGTCCCAGTGCTAGACACCACTATAAACTGTCACACTGCAGACATCGTAGCGATATGACTGAAATATTGTTAAAGCTACGTTTAAAAAAAATCTAAATCTAAATCTAAATCTAAAATTACATGTTAAATGTACTTCATTATAAGGCAGTCTCTCTATAACATGGTATACTCTAGGCTTCCATGAACAGCATTATAAAGAAGGGAGTTAACTTTGTTACATCAAGCATAAAACTTTTCATATCATCAACTGGTTCATACTTGTTTGATACATGCTATGTTGGTCAATTTCAAGTTTAATATCTCCCTTGAAGGATTTATAGTAATAGATTGTGTCAAACTTAGGATTTCACTTGAAGATTATAATAATAACTAGTGTCAAGCTTAGGATGTTCCTTAAGGATTTATAATAATAGCTAGTGTCAAACTTAGGTATTCCCTTGAAGATTATAATAATAACTAATGTCAAGCTTAGGATGTTCCTTAAGGATTTGTAATAATAGCTAGTGTCAAACTTAAGATTTCCCTTGAAGGATTTATAATAATAGCTAGTGTCAAGCTTAATATCTCTGTTGAAAATTTATAATAATAGCTAGTGTCAAACTTAGGATTTTCCTTGTAGATTTATAATAATAGCTATTGTCAAACTTGAAATTTCCCTTGAAGGATTTATAATAATAGCTAATGTCAAGATGAAAATCTCCCTTGAAGGATGTATAATAATAGCTAGTGTCAATTCTATGTTGAGTTGCACAGATAAGTGACTTTAATATATGGTCCCTCAGTATGCCTTGACCTGGCATATTATGCAGGTATGATCATTGATCCCAATAAATAGGCTGAATTTAGTTATATGTCATCCTTTATTTGAACCCTCAGGTTCACCTTTCACTTCAAAATCATCCGTCATCATACAGCATAAGCTGAAAATATTGTGTCATTCCGATAATTTTTATGTAGAATTATTACACCTCCAGACATATTATGGAAGTGGCATAATGTTGCCAATGTCCATCCATTCCATCATGTCATGTCACATCACTCAATGGCCATCTATTCCATCATGTCATGGCATGTCACCTCACTTCATGGCCATCCATTCCATCAGGTCATGTCACTTCATTTCATGGCTATCCATTCCATCATGTCACGTTGCATCACCTCAAGGCCATCTATTCCATCACATAATGTTGCATCACTTAATGACCATCCATTCCATCCTGTCAAGTCACTTCCATTCATGGCCATCCATTCCATCATGTCATGTCACATCACTTTATGGCCTTCCATTCCATCATGTTATGCAGCATCAATTATGGCCATCCATTCTATCATGTTATGTCACATCAATTCATGGCTATCCATTCCATCATGTCATGTTGCATCGCTTCATGGCCAACTGTTCCATGTCATGTCGCATCACTTCAGGGCCATCTGTTCCATCATGTCATGTCACTTCATTTCATGATCATTCATTCCATTGTGTCATGTCACATCTCTTCATGGTCATCCATTCCATCATGACATGTCACTTCATTTCATGGCCATCCATTCCAACATGTCATGTCACTTCATTTCATGGCCATCCATTCCATTATGTCATGTCACATCACTTCATGGCCATTCCTTCCATGTCATGTTGCATCACTTCATGCACATCCTTTCCATTATGTCATGTCACATCCCTTCATGGCCATCCATTCCATCATGTCATGTCACTTCACTTCATGTCCATCACTGGTATAATTTCTGCTCATTAATATTTGATGGGGTTAGTGGATTGAAGCCAAATTTGGCTTATAGCTTTTGGATTAAATAAACTTAGGTCAAGTTCAATTTTCACAGCTTTCTGACAAATCATATGGAGTTATAGCCCTTGTTGAACATCAGCATGTTACTTTTAATTTGCATCTTATTGGCAAGGGCATTTATTTGTATTTCCATACATTTCGAGCTGGGTTCAGATACTTCATATATTCACAAATTAGTCCGGTCCAACTGCAAACAACATAGACCCTGATCTGCCATTTGATAAAGCACTCACAGATTAGGGTCTGTGTTTGTTCTACTGAGTACCAAGGCAAATGTCACGTACAAATACTTCACAAAGTGCAAAACTGGTATGCAGGAAATTTAATAAATTTCCAGCAACAGCTAATTTACTCTTTTTCTTTACAGCCAAAACGAACAATCAATGGAATCGGATTTTGATGAAGGGTCGATATATGGAATTCAAACAGACTATGTCACGGAGGACCTGGCTGATGACTTAATAGGTCAAATCAACATTAATGATCTCCTAGGATTAACCAAAGTTACACAGTGAAAACTGGATAATACACAGAGGCCTGGTTGAAGGGTGATACAAATACTTAATGTTTGAAAAAAATGTTTTTAGCAAATATATTCAAGATTCAAGCACAAAATAAAAGAGATGTTTTTAAGACAAGCTTCTCTGTGATTTCATCCGTGGAGCATGAGGCTTCACGCATAAGCTTTGTTGACCAGAGGCTTGCTTATTAATAGTTTAGCAGAAAGCTTCTCTGCAGTTTCAATTAAGAAAATAAGCAACAAAACAAATGATGAAGTTTGGACATATTTTACTGGTGGACTTGCTCAAAAGAAAGAGTCTGAGGGTGCCATTTGTGGAGTTGTTTGTTGTTACACTTAAATAGTGCATAACAATAATCAGTTTCTGCCATGAAATGTGCTTTGCAATTATGTATGGTTTTAATTGATGATAAATTTGTTACTATGTCCTATTTTAATTGAGACATGTATGCCCTGAGTCTTGCCTGTGATGCTTTCAGAGAAATTTTACTGAAAATGGGGGTATTTCAGACATTGAAGGGTTTGTGCTCTTAAATATAGGCAATGTTTTCTCTTTATTCAGGAGTTTTGCTCTTTAAAGCAACTATCACCATAGTTTCAATGAGATTACTTATCTACACTGTCAGAATCGATGATGTCATCAATTCTCATTAACATTATTATACAAAGTCTGACAGATTTTGTGCTTAGAGCCTGTAGCTACCGGAATGCTGTGAGTACTATCTGTTGAATTCATTAGCCCACTGCCCACTGGCTTGTTCTACACATGTTTAAACAACAATATATGTGTGTATATATATATATATATATATATATATATATATATATATATATATATATATACACACTCTTGCCGCTGAAGTCAAATATTTTTGTAAAGAAGGGAAGTCTATGAGCTAACAAATCCATATTTAACAAGTATTTTCTCTGGGCTACTAAAATTTACAGGGTTTCAGATTCTTTTCACTGATAACATTACTGATTTTGAAATTCGTCAGACCCAGATATATATATGATACTTTTAAAATTGCAAGTAATGTTGAATGGCAGGTACATTTTATTGTAAAATATGGTACATTCTTAGTCGGCGTAAGCTTTTGTTAGACACTGTTAGATGCGTCATGTTTTCTTGAATTGTTGTTAAATCAGTTTGTAAATATTGTGCTTGTAACAGTGTTAAAGTAGAGAGACTTAAACTTAAATTTTCTCTGAATTTTTTCATTGAATAACAGTATACCATACTTACTCATGCTGAAGTCGAGTCCAACTGGTAACAGCATAGACCATGCTCAGCCATTGCATATTGCACTTGTAAATCAGGGTCGATGTTGTTTGTTCTATTGATTACTCCTAACAAACTGGAGAGAACCCAGATCTGCCAGTGCATTACATAGTGGTAGTTCTGGGTCTGCGTAGTTTTCAGTTTAATTAAATTTACTAGCGAGTATATATGGGACAAGTTGCACTCTTTGAAAGTTGTTACATTTCTCTTATTTTTTTAAAAAGCTGTGGTTACCATCTAAACATTTCCCATATATGTATACCCTATTTAAAATTAAATGTTATACTTTTAGGGTATACAGCTATTTTTTTTTGACCAACCTTTCTTTGAGGATTGACCTCTTTAGCTTGTGTCTAGGATAGTACTTTCCAATAACAAGCTCTCTCCTGGACAGGCAGAAATAAAAGAACAAAACAAACATGTTCTGTAAATTAATAAATATCTCATATTGAAAAGAAAAAAAGATAAATATGTCCCCTGTTGTTTGTAATTGATTGCTGGTACGTTCTGATATAGACAGCAAGAATGTTTTGGATATTTATTATTAAATCAATTGTTGTATCATTTTACTGATGCCCAAAATTTTTGCTGTGGTTAGAGTGTGTTTAAAATGTGCATTTTTGCTAACAGCGTTATTGTCATAGCATTTGTAATGTTTGAATACTTTTAAGTCACATCATACTGATCTTATGATTGTGGGGTAGGATTTTTCTTACTCTATACTTATTTTGTTTTTGCTGCATGAAATTAAAAACGTACACTTAGTAGGATATGTGGTAAATATTGCTTACTATTAGTACTTTCTTGTGCTGTTTATATATGCATAATACAGAATTATCGCTATGTTTCATGAAATAGTGATATGGGGATTGATATTTGTATAGAGCTTTCATTATCAATCATTCCATTTGCATGTTGTTTTTGTTTTACATTACTCTGGGGGTTTTGTAAGTTTGTTGTTGTTAAGGGCATGGATGGCAGAGAGGTCTAAGGTGCTTGCCTTTACATTTCACTTGCACATTTCTTCTCTGTCCATGCGAGTTCAGGTCTCAGCTCGACCAACATAGATATGTGAGAAAGCTGGCCAATAGCTACTCATGAGTCAGTGGTTCATCATGGGGTTCTTCTCCACCAAAATATGATGGTCATGCATAGTACATCATTTCTTGAAAAAATGTCGCTAAACTCCACAAAATTAATTCTTGTCAGTTGCAACGGTTACACAGTGGACAGCATACCAGACTTATGACCATGAGGATGGAATATTATCTTTCATGTGTTGATTTGCCATAAGCACTAATCAATCAGTTGGTCAACCATTTTGGTTTTTCATCGAGTTTTTTTTAAAGCTTTTACAGTTTGATAAAAAAAGATGTCTTTTCTTCATTTCTTCAGTCACTCTGGGAACATTTAATATTCAGTGCAGCAATTTTTGTTTGATGGTTCTTTCCACTGTAATTAGAAATATGTTGATGGAACGGGGAAACAAACCTAAATGCAAGGCTTAACTTTGTTGTGATTGGTGGACAGACACACGCACTGAGGAGACTGGTAATACTTCATGTCTTACCGTTGTCATGGTGGGGCATAAAAATACCATGCTTGGTTGGTTTGTCCCATTTTTATTGTTTATTCACATTCTTTTAGAATAGTTGCATTTTTCAGCGTTACTGGTCACAGACAAGAAGAGCTTATGTGGTGGCGCGTTGTACATCTTCTGCCATTCATTAGCACAAGTTTGTTATCGCTACTTAAAAAAATGTATTTGGAGGATTGCCATGAAACTTTACGTTCATATAGATGGTCCTGAATGAAATGGTGTAACATGGACATTCTATCTGGCCACCACAATGACCATCTTGAAAATCTTGTCATACCGCCTCCTTCTGAATTGATGATCATATCAAGATGGGGTTTTCAAAAAAAGACTTCTTATTATAGCTAGTTGGTCTGAAATGAAAATGGTGTCAGTCCAACAGTCAATATTGTCTCCATAGCAACCGTCTTGAAAATCTTTGTATTGTTGCTCCTGTATGGATCATGATCTCAACATGGCATTTTCACAGTAAGACTTCTTATGATTTCTAGATGGTTCTATATGAAAATGGTAGCCATCTTTCATCCAATATGGCAGCTGAGGTGGCCATCTTGAAAGTATTGTTATTGCTCAAGAATATCAGATAGTTTGAACACTCGCAGTTAAACAGATGAAATGGCCCTTATTTTGGATTTCTAGAAATTATTTTTGGCTACTAGAGCATCAGTTCTTCAAGGACTCTTGTCCGTTATGACAGATGAAAAATTTGCCAAGTAAGATAGATATTTACTGGTTTCATTTGTCATGTGAAAGTTCTAGTGCATGTACAATATTGCAATTATGTAAAATATTCTTTCAACTTAAATGTTGTTTTATTGAGATAACATATAAATGGGCAGATCATGTCCATATTACTGTATGTACTTGCTTACAAGTCAGATTCAACTGCAAACAGCAAAGACCCTGTTCTGCTGTCACACGGTGCACATGCAGATTGGGGTCAGTGTTGTTTATTCTGCTAATTGTAGAATGTACCAGCAGATCTGAGTCTGTGCAGTTTGAGGTTGGACATGAGTTATAAGCAAGTATATACATTACCTTTGAGTATAATTGTTTTTCCTTTATTTCCACCCATTTTTTAAATTGAATGACCCTGGGTTTCTTAAAGAAAATATTAGAACACAGCGGCCTATTCCATTAGTTTGCTACAATCATGCAAATATGATTTTTTATTTTAATGATTGAGTAAAATATTCTTCAAGCCTAAAGTTAATTAGTTAAATATTTTCTTTAAACAATCAGGTCATGTCCCTATTACTTTTGTTAATAATAATAATTTTTTTTTTTTTTCTTCAAAATTGTTACATTGAATGTCCCGTGGCTTCTTGAAGGAAATATAAATGTTTAATTAAATATTTACTTGTAAACAAACTGGTCATGTTCATTTCCACGCCATTCTGGATAAACACATAAAACCTTGTGACATAATTTTGGAATTATATATAGTGCTACACAACAGTCTTAGAATTTGTATATACCCTGGAGGCGTGGCATTGGGAGGGGTTGGAGTGATGGGATAGGAGGAAGTTTATATACCTTGGAGGCGTGGCATTGGGAGTGGTTGGAGTGATGGGATAGGAGGAAGTTTATATACCCTGGAGGTATGGCATTAGGAGCAGTGGGAGTGGTGGAATAGGGATAATTTACCTCACATTTGTAAAGTGTAGTTAAAATATTGTTCTGTCTTTTGCTTATTGAGATTCATTATTATTTGTATGAGCATTTAATTGTAAGAATTGAAGTTGATATTTTACAGGTTGCATTAATAATGAAGTCATTACATTTGAAAATTGATTACACATCATATGAGCAGCCATATCAAAGATTGAAAATTGATTGCACACCATATGAACAGCCATATCAAAGACTGAAAATTGATTACACAGTGTATGAATAGCCATATAAAAGATTGAAATTTGATTACACATCATATGAACAGCCTCATCAAAGATTGAAAATCGACTACACACCATACAAACAGCCATATCAAAGATTGAAAATCGATTACACACTGTATAAACAGCCATATCAAAGATTGAAAATCAATTATACACTGTATAGATAGCCATATCAAAGATTGAAAATCGATTACACACTGTATAAACAGCCATATCAATTGAAAATCAATTACAGATCATAGGAACAGCCATATCAAAGATTGAAAATCGATTACACACCATATAAACAGTCATATAAAAAACTGAAAATCAGTTACACACTGTATAAACAGCCATATCAAAAGTTGAAAATCGATTACACATCATATGAACAGCCATATCAAAGATTGAAAATTGATTACACACTATATGAACAGCCATATCAAAGATTGAAAATCAATTACACACTGTATAAACAGCCATACCAAAGATTGAAAATCGACTACACATCATATGAACAGCCATATCAAAGATTGAAAATCAATTACACACTATATGAATAGTCACATCAAAGTTCCATTCAAGTTTCATGACTCCTGTAAAATAATCAGTTTAATTCTTAAGAAAACAAAAAGCTTTTTGATTCAGTTTTATGAAATTTTCTTAACTTTCATGTATTCATTCAGTGGGCTTCATCTTTGTAAGTGACAAATAATTTACATTTGAAATAAATAGGTAATTTATGAAAATTAGTTCATCGAGCATTCTCCTCAGATCCATTAGGTCAGTTGCAAGCATCGTTTGCAGTTTGCTCATTTTGCTGAACACACAACTTTGAACCGCCTCCATATCCTCCTTACAGTAAAATTCCCCCACTGTTCACATGAAATGAAACCCTGATCCCTCATTATAATTCTTTTTACTTGAATGCAAAATGTGTACTGTGTTGCTTGGGATGTTATATACCAGAGTAGATCATACAGTAACACTGATAAGGGAAGCCATTGAAGTGTACTTTGTTGTAGATGAGATTGTCTTATACTACAGTACATTATACAGTGTTCCCTTATTATAATGTTACTCAAGCGCCATTAATGTGTACCTTGTTATGTGACAGCTCCTTATTATGGAGTGCATTATATAGTGACCCATCACTACAACACTGGAGAGGTTCTTACTCCAAACGTTATACTGGCCACTGCACTGAGAAATGATGTTAAACAAAAAAAACCCAAAATAAAACAACAACACTGGAGCCATAAAAGTGAACCAATATATGTGAGGATGTTTTACACTGGAGTACATTGTTAATTGATCCCTTAATATAACACTGTTCACAGGAGTTATAAAAGTCTACAGTGTTATATATGATGTCACCTTATGGTGGAACATGTATACAGTGGCCCCTCACTGTAACACATGCTTAAGAGAGCTATAAAAGTGTACCATGTTTTTTCTGATATTACTTTTAACTGAGGTACATTATGCATAGTATTACTGCTGTTAATACATAGGATCTATGACTTTATCAGCCTCATAAATGGAACTGTGTTATAATGAGTCACCTTATATTGGGATACATGGTATGTAATATTAATATTACATAATGTAATGAGATCCATAACCATCACTGCCTTATAAATGGAACTGTGTTATAATGAGTCACTTTATACTGGGATGCATTGTATGTAGTATTAATATTACATAATGTAATGAGATCTATGACCATCACTGCCTTATAAATGGAACTGTGTTATTATGAGTCACCTTATACTGGCATGCATGGTATGTGGTATTAATATTACATAATGTAATAAGATCCATGACCATCACTCACTGCCTTATAAATGGAACTGTGTTATTATGAGTCACCTTATACTGGGATGCATGGTATGTAGTATTAATATTACACAGTGTAATGAGATAATGACCATCACTGCCTTATAAATGGAACTGTGTTATAATGAGTCACCTAATACAGGGATACATGGCATGTAGTATTAATATTACATAATGTAATGGGATCCAACCATCTTATAAATGGGACTGTGTGATACTAAGAATTAACAGTGTAGATTATGATCTTCCAGTGCATTAATCTATACTCTGGCAGATGTGATTATTTGCTTTCACATTTGGGAATGCATTATATATATATATATATATATATATATATATGAGCAAAGACAGTACATGTTTGTTATTCTGTTACTGTGGATGTACTATATTTTATGGAGTACCAATTTATTTGGATGTACTGGTTGAGGACAAAGTCAGGAATTTAAGTACTCAATGAGCATTGATCAGTCTCAGAAAACAAAAGGATGCTGCTCCTAATTCAAAATGTAACCACCCCTAATTCAAGAGTTAAGTGCATATAAAAAAATGTATTTTGGTAAATAATTGAAAATTGATACACATGAAAATAAGATTAATGAATTGACAGTATATTCTACGCAAAATATAATGGAATATTTTGTGAGGTGTATTAATTTTACGAGTCATTTCTTTCATTCTTAAGCCATTCTCATATATCCTGATAGTTTGGATACAAAGTTTGATTTTGTATAGATAGTACATTTCATATAGGATTTTATATTTTGATTTCATTCCTTTCATTTGCCTGCAAAAAAAGCAGTCATCTGTTTATAGACATTGTAAATGCCTTCAATAAACTGTACATAAAAATATGTTTTACTCTCCTGTATTGGCTCCATTTCAGATTTGTTCATGAGTGTCTGCCTCGGATGCAGGAGGTCACGGGTTCGAACCCCGGCCGAGTTATACCAAAGACTTATAAAAATGGTACTAACGGCTGCCTCACTTGGCACTCAGCATTAAGAGGTCAGTGTTAGGACTGGTCAGCTTGGTGTCAGAATAATGTGACTGGGTTGGACATCATGCTACATGTATGCGGCATGATGCCCCAGACTGGTAGACATCACTATAACCTGCCACACTGCAGACATTGTAGCAAAATGACTGAAAAATTGTTAAAGCTACATTAAAAATCCAAATCACACACACATTTGTTCCGACACCACCGCAAACACAGCAGAGTCACACACCTACAAAACAGCTGCATAGTACCTAGGCCTGATTCTCATGGCAGGTTTATTACCATATATACTAGTTTATAAGTTGAGTACAACTGCACAGAACCAGATCTGTCATTGCATGCATCAGCAGAGCTGGGTTTATGCAGTGTGTTAGGCGTAACAAAAAATATAGACCCCTTCACATGATGTGATGGCAGGTCAGGGTCTATGTTGTTTACAGATGGGCTTGGTTTATTAGTGAGTATCTACAGTAAATTGACTTCCGTAGACAGATACCCAATTCAGTTCATGTGGATGTGTTCTCATGGGCAGGTTTCACTGTAAGAAATCTTTGTGATTTTAAGTCATCACATATTTTAGTTAAAACACCCAACATTTACTCCCAGAAGATGGAATAAAAATGTTTTGAGCCATTTTCTCACATTTGACATTCCATTCTCTCCTTTAAATTTGTCATTTGTGAAAGGAAGTGAATGCCTCAAGCTCTCTGGGACAAATTGTGTTTTCATAAAAAAGAATGACATTAATGGCAGTTTTGTC
Source organism: Megalonaias nervosa (assembly GCA_016617855.1). Taxonomy (NCBI): domain Eukaryota; kingdom Metazoa; phylum Mollusca; class Bivalvia; order Unionida; family Unionidae; genus Megalonaias; species Megalonaias nervosa. The sequence continues at coordinate 62,361 of JAECUM010039436.1, forward strand.
TATCCTGTTATGATGCATTTTAGTGCTGTCTGAAGAAAGTATTGAAATTCAGTACTTGCATCATCTTTTCCAAGATTACAAAAGTATGAACCATGCTTCATCAGCCTCAACCGTTCAGTCCTGGTAGATGTTCCTGGTAGGACATTCCTAGAATTTATGGTGATTTTCAGATTGCAGTATTTATCCTCGGATGAGCTAGATTGCAGGTAAATGTTGACAAAAATTTCTCCTTTAGTTCCTGGTCAACAGTCTCCTCATCATGCAGGAGAAATGTATCGAATATAAAGTTATGATGACGATTATAAGATTTTCTGGATGCCTGGAAAGCAGGCTGAAGTCTTGCCAAATTGTGCAGCTGGTGGAGATGTGACTCAGTGTATAATGCTGGGTTTTCATTCTTTGCTGGTCAAGAAGTGTAGCAACATCATAATATTTTCCAGCTTTAAGGTAGGTGTGAACTGTTCCATTTATGAAGCTTGGGTCATTTACCTGTCTCGGGTCCATCATGACAATATCATCATAAAACTTAAGACCCTCGCAATACTCTGCAAGCATTTTTTTAATTTTTAGAAGTTCTCTCAGAGTGTTAACATTCCTTTCATGTGTCTGTAACAATTCTTTTAGTTCTGGGAATGCATCCCACCTATCCGAAAAATGCTTGTAATCTTTTAGTGTTGGCAGCCCATCTAACCTCCAAATGCTTTAGTGTTGCGAATGCAACACATCTATGCTCTAAATGCCTTTAACAGTTCTTTTAATGTTGGGAATGGAACCAATCTATTCCCCAAATACTTGTAACAATTCTTTAGTGTTGGAAAAACAAACCATCTATCCAAATGCTTGTAACAATTCTTTTAGTGTTGGCAATGCATCGCATCTCTGCTCCAAATGCTTTAGTGTTGGCAATGCAAAAATCATCTATGCTCCAAATGCTTTAGTGTTGGCAATGTATCCCATCTATGCTCCAAATGCTTTGGTGTTGGCAATGCATCCCATCTATGCTCCAAATGCTTTAGTATTGGCAATGCAGTTCATCCACGCTCCAAATGCTTTAGTATTGGCAATGCATCCCACCTTTCCTCCAAATGCTTGTAACAATTATTTTAGTGTTGGCAATGCAAATCATCTATGCTACAAATGCTTTAGTGTTGGCAATGCAAATCATCTATGCTACAAATGCTTTAGTGTTGGCAATGCAAATCATCTGTGCTCCAAATGCTTTAGTGTTGGCAGTGCATCTCATCTATGCTCCAAATGCTTTAGTGTTGGGAATGTAACTCTTTTTATTCTCCAAATGCTTTTAACTGACTAGCACTGAATGCTGCAACTCAGATTGCTTTTTTAAAAAAAATAAACATCTGGCATCTTCTTCACACTGTCGTGTTTTTTCTTTGTTTCCTTGTCTTTGAGCCATATCAACTCTTAACACTGTGGACTTGCCACAACCATTTTTTTTTTCTTTTTCTAGAAAGGTATCAAATACCTTTTCATGCTGACCAAGGGATCATTACATCATACCCAACTCAAAAGATGACCATTCATTTCTTTCCAGGGAGGCTTTCTCTTTGTACCGAATCATGTCCTCCACTGAATTATTGTAGTCATCTGGGACTTGATAAACATATCCTGTTGCTACATTATGTAAGCCTTCCATGTCGACTTGAATGGAGTGGCCTTTTTTTTTTGGTTTGTGTTTTTTGTTCCCTTTGTGTTCAGTTGCAGAATCTGGACTCAATGAATCAGTACCCAAGCCAAATAATGATGTGCATAGGATGTCTTCCGGAGTTTTAGAGACCTCCCGAGACAATGCTCTGCTCTGTCGAGTTTATTTGTATATCAAAATATTTTGCTGCATATTTTAAGGAGATAATTATCATCCTGATGTTTTATTACAGCATTTTCTAGTAGCATTTCAAATATTGTTTCTGTCAAGTCCTCTGGGAAAATGTCGGATAGGTTCATGCTGAGACTTTTGATGGCTTTGAAATATGGCAAAAATTTCTCCTATAGATGCCCAACAAATTGTTATTTTCCTCTTGTTACCAATGCCAGAACTTGTTGGCATGTACAGTTAATGTGCAGGCGTTTTCATATAGTCTTCACATTTCAATTCCCTGTACTCTTTACTTCTGGTAATGTTTTCATCATTACATCTCTTTCATAGCTCGATTGCTCTATCAAACCTCCACACATCAAATTGTGTTTCATGTTATGCTAATTATCTTCTAATTCATTAAAAACTAGTTTCCTCTCTAGTTTTCATATGGTGCCTTCTGTTTGTCATTTTCTGGATTGGAGACTTTCAGATTGAACAGGAAAGGCCATCTCCCAAACATTTAACTAAACCTTGCATCGTCTTCGCCCTCCGTTACAGAAAAGATATATATATATATATATATATATATATATATATATATATATATATATATATATATATATAGTAATATAGCAACAGTCCTTGACTGCTAAAATGTCTAACTTTTTTTCCCTTGAGGAGCATCATCTTGTGCAGTCTTGTTAGTTACTGTAAATGGGCAAGGTATGAAAAATGGACAAGGCGATGAAAAATGTATTGATAAAGAAACTGAGGTCACTTTAGCACCCACATTATCTTCTGTGCTAATACCATTCAGTTTTCTCAACACCACAAAATCACTGGTATTATACAAGAGAATATTGTCTTGTTTAATGTATAACCGTGTTTTATATAATTTAATTAGCTTTTGCTTCCACTTGTTACATGTATACAGAATGCACCTGCTGCACCTTTTTCCAGCGAGAAATTGTTTCATCATCTAACTGATTACCTGAAGGCATCCAATTAGTTTCAATTACATGATTAAAATCGTTTGTCACCGAACACGCCAACATGTTTTGTACAAAATAACGCAGACCTTTCTCAGAAGACGTTGACCTCATTCTGTTTCACATTTTGAATCTTTTGGAAGGAAACGTTATCTTGTCTCGAGTTAGAGACCTTGCTGAAGGGACTGGCTGAAGAAAGAATTAATTTTTATAGCAAAATTTGGAAATGTACCAATTTTCAAAGGGTAATTTTGGAAGGAGAAAATTTATGTTATAGGTCTTAGTTGGTCACTGTTAACAAACTATGTTCTTTCATGTGGGATATGTGCTCCAAAGTGGGGATGCACATCATAACTAGAACAGGCTATAAATACCTTGCTGGTACATGTTCAAACCCAGAGCACATCGAGCCAAATATGCATGAAATATATTGGAAGATGATTGAGAGTTTAATATTCTTGATGTCCTTTACTCGTTGCAGACGAAGCTACAGCTTTGATGAAATTTGACCTGGTACTTGTAATTTGCCTTGCTAGTCACGTGACTAACCAGACCTCGCAACCTACATGTCCATGACATCATATGTTCAATACTCACGCGATATTTACAAAAGACCCCTTTCCAGTGTTGTTATAGAAAAAAAAATTGAAAATATTAAACGAAGTAATGTAATTTTGTAAAATAAGTTCAAGGAAACTTCACATAATTCTCAACATATTTATTCCGAGATCAACTACCGGAAACCTGTAGCTGTTGTAACAACTTAGACAAAGCCAGATTATCTAGCAGAGAGCACATGTCTGACAAGTGCTCTTTGCTTCATGAGTCTGGCATTTGCAAACCTGTGTGCAGTCCAAGGTTGAACTCCTTGAGGATCCTGTTCCACCATTTGGAGCCACGTACTCTTCTCACTGTGCGCTTGCACCCGCCAATTGTAGTCGTAGGTGTACGATTGTGATCCATATCAGTGGATGGTCTACCAGTATGACCAAAGAGCTGCTAACGTCTAAACATGATGGTACATATGACCGGCGGTTGCATCGTTATGTCTGAGATCTCTACATTCGTGATACGCTGGGTGCCTGTGACTTGGAGGATGCTACAGAGACACCGTTGAGTACGTAGAGTTACGTCGTCGGCATAATCAAGGTCACTAAAATCTCCGTCACTATGGTTGTACCCAGCTGTCTCATCCATGCCGTTCGTTCCAACGCCCAGTCCACTGGTGGCAGTAAAACGTTTGGGGCCACTGTACATACTTGTTGAATGCTGGTGGTGATATGAAATAATTGCGAACATTCACCGTACACTCGAATGCAGCCGATGGTGTCAGTATAAACGATTTTCATTAGATTCACGACTTTTTCATGGAGACCTATGCTTTTTATTAGAAGCCAGGGGGTGGCTCATTTGCCAGAGTCAAACGCAGCTTTTATATCAGCATAGGCTATCCATAGTGGTTGGCAAAATTCCTTACGGATTTGTATAACCCTTTTTAGCATTCAGAAGCGGTCACTGGGTTGTCCAAATCCAGTAAAAGGTATTTCACTCTGGTTAAAAGAGTAGAGACGAACATAAGTCAGCAGAGATAGCAGGCTAATGCTACGGCAATTACTGCAGTCCCGCTTACTGCCCTTGCCTTTGAAGAATGGCAGTATAGTACCCTTTTTCCAATTATCAAAGATGTCGCCCATCTCCCACACAGAGCAAGAAATCCACATGGATTTAGGTCAAAATTGTTAGTTCCGGGTTCAGTACCCACAAATTTAATCCTATTCTATTTTCGGGCATGTTTCCTTCCTCATTTTGCTAGTAATGCATGAGTTAGATTTAAGAATTATTGGCATTGATTTGAAGGAAACTGTTTAGTCTTTAGAATATGGCCATTATGGCTTGGTTGCCTGTGTGCATTTTGGCGACAGTTTACGGTTAGTAATGAGGAATTGTTGATGGTCCAGAAGTAAGAGAAGCAGTACAGTGTTAGGATCCATGTATACAGTTCAGTCATGCGCAACTGTGCTCACTAAAAGTACTGTCATCTGTCAGTTCCATATTTGCATGCCATGACCACTTTTAGTCATCTTGTACAAGTGGATAGCACCTTCTTCACGTATTGTAAACCACATTCATCCAGTTTTTTCTTTCAGTAACTTTTGGTTAGCAAATACAGTCAACCCAGCTAAGAAAAATTTATTCTTGTATTTCGTTGATTTTCACACAAAGAACGATAAACTATGACACCAACAAGTATGCGTCGGCACCACTTTAAACGATGTCAATACTTCCATTCGTGCATTTTGTAAGAAACTTGTATGTTGTAATCAGAGGAAATAAATTAATTGCAGCTCATCAGTTCTGATTATTCTTAAGTGAAAAAAAAAAACTCGTTATTTCTTTATTAAACTCTATGATGTATTACCTTCAGTTGCAGGTGAGTTACGCTTCAGAATCGTTTATGACATCTTAACCATTCTGTACCCTAAGTTCCGTTCATCATTTTTGTTCTCCAGTGTGAGAAAAAATTTCGTTAACCTGATTAGACTTTCATTCTCTTTTATTAATTTTTCATCTTTTTTGACATTTTTCAACTTTTGGGACTTTGAATATTTCTGACATAAGCTTTGTAAGGAAGATTAAGCTAAAATCACTTAAGGTAGACAAATGGAAGTCAGTTAAGGAATGTTTGTAATATATATATATATATATATATATATATATATATATATATATATATATATATATATATATATATATATATATATATATATATACTATATATATATGACCTAATTAGATGTTCAAGCCATTATGTTATGAAATGAATTTTCATTACCTTTCTTTCCCACTACCTGTTATGAGAGGGTTTTCCTCATAACTTAAGAAGTGTCTTTGTCCGTGTTAGAGAGAAAGAGAAGGAAAGAGTTCAGGCTCTCTTAAAAAGAGGTGTCACTCATAACCGTGTAGATACGTCTACATCTTGGCTAGAAGGCTACGAGAGGTACGGGAATGACTGTAAAAAGACAAGCCCTCTTGATTCTCGACAAATGAACTAATTTTATTTCAGTAATTAATATATAGAAAATTACATTCTGGATACACAGCTATAAAAACTTTATATTTCAGATACAAGAAATACATATAAAATTAAAACTTTCCTTCAAGCTTTCCAACTTCATACATTTGTATAATTTCAGCCTTTTAGAATATAATACAGATAATTTAAATATCGAATAAATTCACGATAGCCAAAAAGTATACAATTCAATATTTACGAATATTGCAACAATCACTTTGAAGAAATTAATTTGCTAAATTTAAAATAGAATACTAATTTGAAATAGGATACTAAAACATTATTCACTATTATTTAAAGAATATTTTATTTCCAAATTAATTTTTACAAAACATGCAGTTGGTAGTGAATTCGTCTTTTATAATAATCAATAATATAAATGTAAATGAATATAAATTCTTTAAACAATTAAACTTTCCAATACATTATAATATAGAATATAACAAGAATATACAAAAAAGGTTGCAACATGCCGAGCTTTGACTAAATTTTTACCATTAAATTCTTGAATATTAAAAGTCTCTATACCTTAAAGAAACTCTACGAACACAGACAGATGCTTACCTGAATGAAAACAAGCCCTCTTTATTTTCGACGAATGAACTGATTTACGCAAAGCTTGTTCTCGATTTGTACGTCATTTTGGACGTATCCTCAAGGCCAAATATGGACATTCGTCTAGCTAATTCTTACGTTAATTCGTCTCGAATAAGAAAGAGGCTTCTATCCTTCCTACTGATATTCTATGTGTCTGTGTACGTCATCAGACAAAAAAAAATCTGCTGTAACAACTTATTTTTTTAAGAACACGTAAACTCTTTCTGGTATACTCAGGAGAAGGGAATTTAGCTTGCTCAGCACAACTTGCTACAGAGTATAAAATTGCTGACTTAGGATACAAAAGAAATGCGATAAATATAGTACAATGAATTTTACAATTTCTCATAAAAGCACAGTCTTTATTAAAATAATACATAGAAGAATAAAATATTAGAAGAATAACAGAAATTGATTGTAATACAGTTCAATGAAAATTTCTATCCTAATAATACCCTCAGGGTCAGCTGAGCCGAGTCCTCGAGGCTCAATATTAAAAAGAAATGCATTCATTAAGAGAAGGTAAAAGTGAAAGATCAAAAATACAATGATAATAACATTATAAGACAGTCAATACAACTAAAAAATTACAATGAGTAGAAAATTGTGAGACATTCAGTAAACTTAAAAAATTCAATAATCAAAAAAGTTTTAGGATATTCAATAAAATTCTACGTAATCTACTTCCATGACTAGTCTTGTCAGACGATTAGAAATAACTATTACCAACATGCAGTTCTTGTTTTCTTGATTTTCTTTTTCTCTCTTAGTTTACTCTTTTTTTCTTACTATTCTTTTTATTTTGTCTAACACCAGCAGAACATATTTATGGGTGACTACGCTTATTATTTTGCTTCAGCAAAGTGTGGTGAAATGAATTCTCATTCTTATGGATGTTACTAGTAAGCCGACACTGAGTTATTCTTCCTGTTGCATACATAATATCAACAGACAGAAATACCAGCAAACATTGAAGTAAACATATTTGCAAATAGATTTACGTCAGAATTTGGTATCAATCAGGAGTAAAGAAAGTGAAAATTTTAGTACTGAATTAGTGCTACCCTAATAACCATGAAGTCTGTACACTTGCAAACTTTGACATGCGTGTGTATGAAATAGAAATCGCATTTAAACTAACCTGAGAACAATAAGTGAAAGTATAATTACAATCGTAAAACTGGTTCGGTATGGTCTAGTGCAACCGTGAAATGGGCATATATTAATGAAGTTACCTTTGGCGTTTGAAAGAGAATGTATCGCAGTTATCGTTTCAAACAAATTTGAGTCAGAAGTTGGCCGTATGTTGGCCAATAGCTTCTCATGCCATATGAGAGCTATAACAACAACTCTGTGTCTAGCAATTGCTCCGACAGCTTTGACTATTTTATCATTTCAGCATACATATATAATGAGAAACACGACAACATCGATAGATGTTGCCAAACCAGGGAAGAAAGCATCTCTTCTGGCTGGTTTGAAGGCATTAGAGCCATTTCTATGTCGTTATCGCAGAGACACGAGAGCATAATGTACACATTCATATGACTCATATTTAAACGTTTGAGAAAAACCTCATTGAAATTATCGAACTCCATTGGGCTGACAAAACAAAACAATATGTTTGAGACTGCTAGGCAGAAATTACAATTCCCCCTATGATAGGCAAATATGGTAAGACTTTGTTATATGCGTCAGTACGGTGGTTTTACATTTTGAACAATTTTGATGTAATGCTCAGTCTATGGAATGCATGTTAAGGTCTGTAGGTTCATTCACACTCTCTGTTGTAGAAACCTTAGCAACTGCGATGAATATTATTGGAATAGGTTTAGAAAATCAGTGTTACTAAATAAGAAATCAAATACAGCATAAATTAGATCAGTTATTTGGAAATATTTCGAAACTGACGCACTATCCTTGTAAATTTTGTATTTCAAGAAACAAAAAATGTGAGAATTAGCACAGTCCAGAAATAGCCTCCCTATGAAACGAATTGTATGTGAAAGAATAGTAAACAATACACGCATTTGTCTGTAATACAGAAAGAGTTCAAACTATAACAGTTAAAGTCACCATCACTGGAAAAGAAGCGATGCGGGCTACTGTTGACTTGTGGTCTGTCGGAGATGTCGATGAGGGACCCATGAAAATCTCAATTTAGGGCATGGATAGATGTATCTCAGCCTGGGTTGCAGGGAACTTCGAATTCGAGGCTGGACTAGCCATTGTTACTGTTTGCGTTCGAAATGTAGGAAATTTCAGATGTTATTGCAGGAAGAATTCTCACCGACGATGTCAGCATTGCTGGAAATCGTCTCATTTGTATCTGTGTTCTTTCCCGTTGTGATGTTCCTGGTGGTGATGGTTTAAAACAGACCCTTCTTGGGTGCTAAAAGTTCGAAACTCCCAGAAGAGCTGGTGAGTCTTTGCGGAATGACACCTTTTTTCATGACATTCGTGCACCACTTGTTAGGAAAAGACTCCTCCATTTGTTATGAAATGACTTTTCATAACCTTCTTCTCATTTCTTGTTATGAGAAGGATTTTACCCGTAACAGAACCTTGACTGAACTTTTACCATTTAAAATCTTCAACATTAAAAGTCCCTATACCCCCAAAAATGTCTACGAACACAGAAGTCTACGAAGACAGATGCTTACCTCTAAGAAGACAAGCCCTCTTGATTGTCGACGAATGGATTGTTTTACGCAAAGCTTGTTCTCGATTTATACGCGATTTTGGACGTATCCACAAGGCCAAATATGGACATTCGTCAAGCTAATTCTTACGTTCATCCGTCTCGATACAAAATAAATGCGTTAAATAGTGCAAGGGATTTTACAATTTCACATAGAAGCACAATCTTTATTTAAATAATACACAGAAGAATAAAATTTTAGAAGAATAACAAAATTTGATTGTAATACAATTTACTTTAAAATTATATCCTAATAATTATATTAATTTGTTCCATTTTGTTTAGAACTAATACTGAACCTTTTGACCAAAACATTGTTTGCATTTATATTGTAAGAAAGGTATATTTATAAAAAAAAAAAAAAAAAACATTGAGCCAAACAAGGTCAAATCCTTGCCGATGCCTTTACAGAAGACCCGCTCTTAAAGACAGCGTTTTTCAGTCACATGTTTCGTATCTAATATTTCAAACTTCTATATCAAATACCAATGCCCAAAAATGATAAATTATTTTTAAAATGATCCCGTTTTCTTTATAGGCAGGTTTCACTGTAACTAGTATCGCTTCCCTTGATACTGTCATTAACACCTAAAGGCACCACCATCTGTCAACAGAAATAGTTTATAAGATATCTTACACACAACTGAATATCCACTGCTTTGCATACAATATCAATTATTCACCTTAAAAATCATTTTACGGTCACCAAATCAAAATTTGGTCAGGTGTTATACAATGATACCAGAAATATACAGCACATATTTCTCGTCTAGGCATAAACTATTGCCCTATGACCTTCAGTTTTGCATGTCTCTCTTGTAGCAACATTTCCTTTAATTAGCCTTGCTAGATTTTCCTTTCAATCTATCAAGTACCAGGCTAATTCGAATTGTCGTAGTGAAGATGGCGGCAATATGTTTGGCTAAAAAAAAATTCTCTCTAATTTTACCAAAATTTAAGTACTATGTAATGAATGCTCCGCCAGATGATTGCATTCAAAAACGTCCAAAGTTAAGGTGTGGTTCACTTAAAAATCTTCGTCATACATGTATTGATTTTTCTGCATCCAGTAAGATTGTACACGTAATAACATTGCAAAAATGCATGTGTAACTACCCATAAAAACATTTTTCTTCTATACCCAGCTTAGGGGACACTAACGAATAGTTCATATGCCTCTCACAATGTTTAAGTTTGGGGAAGAGAGACTCTTTTGTAAGACTATGTTTTTCGAAACTTAAGCTTGCAATGGCTTTCCATTCCCATGTAACTGTACAAGGTTTAAACAGAGAACTGATACATTATAATATGAACCCCTTCTCATAGAATACAACTGTACCTTCACCAGGGTCTGTGACTACGTCTCCTTAACTGAAGCTTGCAGTGACTTCTTATGCCCCATGACTTTAAAGTTCGAAAAGAGTGTTGTTACATTGTAATTTGCTCCCCCTACCCTTTCATATCGAATACGACTGTTCAATCACCACGGTCTATATTTCATGTGCCAACCATTTGTCTATATTTGGGTGTTACATGTGCCTCATTAAGGAACCCTCGTGCCTGCTTATAGTGTACGAAACGTATAAAGACAAGTTAATCAGCCGGACCTACTTTTCCTAATTGGTGATTATATAAAGCTGTCATATTTCTTAACTGTTTATACAGGGCACTCTTTGGGAATGATTAAAACGCTCGACAAATGAGCTTGAACTAGTCCAACGTACATTAATTTTGCAACTATTTAAAAATGGAAAACGAAGTTTGTCAGAGTAGGCAAAACCAGCTCCCAAAGGTACAATAAGTAGATTATAAAATATATAAAAAGTATTTTGATGAAACGTTCTTCGTTCTTTTTTCCATTTTACCTTTAAGGTCAATGAAGTGAAAAATGACCAAGGACAAACGGAGCTAGCAGTCCTTTGATGTTTGCATATGTGAAGTAAAGCCAATATGTATAGTCTCCAACCCAAATCACACCCAATTACATTATACACAAAAACTTTAACAAATTCAAAGTTCTTTTAACAATACCCAAGATATATAAAGTCTTTTTCAAACAGCCAGGATTACCTGTGCGGAAAATCTGGGAACGTATTTTCTTCTGAAAAATCAGACCTATACAGATTCTCGTCGGATGGACATGTCCCTCTGTTGGTCGACGCTGAATTGTCTCGGTCTTGTACTATACCAAGAGAAGTCACACCTCGTCCCTTCTCATGACTTCGAAGATGTGCAGATGACTTTCCTCGCCAGTATTGGGAGGGCTTGTGTTTCTCCGGACAGGATTGACTAAACCATATCTCTCATAACGGGTCTTCTGGTCAAGATCTCGTTGCAGGATCGCCTTTAGTCCCCGCCCCCACTTCTCTCTCTCTCTCTCTCTCTCTCTCTCTCTCTCTCTCTCTCTCTCTCTCTCTCTCTCTCTCTCTCTCTCTTCTAAGAACTCTGAACTCAGTTGTAGACTTAAATCCACTAGGAAGAATTTAATTGCGCCTGCTCCAAATCCTGCAGAGTCACTTTTCCAGATGTGGGGAAGACCGTTAGTGGACTTGGTCGCTAGGAGACTAAGCAAGAACTTTCTTCTTTATGTTTCATCAGAACCAGTTCTACTAGACCTGTTCGAAGTCGAGCCTAGGCGGTTACCTGGAAGGAGATACCTGTTGTGGCATCACTGGAGATCTCTCCTCCACAACAGCTCAGAGATTCTCCACCTTGACGCTTGGCTCAAATGAAAGGAGTGATCCACCATGACCAGCTTTCAAGCAAAAATGCCAACGGCATCGTCCAGGCTAGGAGACAACCTACTTCCTTGGGTACTATGCAGAGTGGGGTATCTTCTGCAACTGATGCAGTAGAAAACGTGTTGATCCTAGCTGCCCTCCCCGTTTAAATGCAGTCCCAGACTTCACTTCCTTTCCGAGGAAAAAGAATGTGCTGTGTCCACTACTATGGGATATAAGGCAGTCCTTTCTACAAATCTCATATTTTCTAGGGATTCCACCATTGGGTCGGACCCTATTTGTTTTGATCGTATCTCGAAATGTGAGCTCCAGAGCCACCATCTCGTTCTCTAAGGCCTAGATCTTTTGTAAATTTCTTGGTACGTTGCCGAAACCCATTTATGAACCTTTGAGTGATTCCTTCGAGGAGAATGACCAAACTTAGTGCCTTCTCAATGGAAAATATGAGTTTCGGAATTTTAGTACTACTTTTAATCTTGGCCAATTTTTATTTTTAAAAATCAATTTTTATTTTTAAAAGTATCCGGATTGTTTTCCGTCTATGCAAAAGTCCAGAAAATTACAGGAACTGTAGTACTACTTAAGTCCTGGCGAATTTTAAAAGTATTTCCATATATTATCCAGTCTACGCTAATGTCCATTACAGTTTGGAAATTTTTGTACTACTGTTTTAATTTTCATGTACTTTTACTAGAGTAGGCTAGTCTTCGACATTTAAGTAATCTGAGTACCACTTTAGCCTATGCCAATCTTCTCGAGTTTCCAAGTCTCCTATAGATTATGGGACAGTTTGGCGCTTCTTTTAGTCACGCCAGTTTTAGCATTATTATGTGTTGGTTCCCCTGTTTTAAGCTATATATATTATCAGTGCAACGTACGCAGATTTCTGACACCTCCAAAATGATCTTAAGTATAGGCCATGCTTTATATAATAGGTTCTCAAATTCTGGTACTCGGACCACCAATCAGTCTGGTCCGCGATCTCCATTAAGGTGATCGTGGAAAGGTCGCAGAACAATCGAGAAACTGAACTTTGCTTTAAAAACAGGCTCATCTATCGCATTAGAAAGGAAAGATCCTGATATTAAAATATAAGTTGTGCGTTTTTATCTGTAGAACAAAAAACACGTATTATATGTGCAGCACTTTTATGCGGAGCGCTTAGTTTCCTAATGGTACAATCAACATTGGGAAAGATCGTTAAGTGGTGCGCCAAGACCCACGGCAATGTTCAAGTGGTCCCCGGAAAAGTTTGGGAACCACTGATTTTTCTATAAATCTCACATATATACATAGAACCACTAGGTACATATACATACGGCGAGTTCGATAGTATGCATACCATAAGAGGTCAACCACTTCTAAGAATGTTGCCGTGTAACCCCATTAAGATCAACGTTGTCAAAATGTATCCTCAATGTTAAATTCTCATATGACCCTTTAGTATCCCCCGCATGTTATATTCTAGTAAGACCCATACGTTGAGACCAACATCTTCTAACAATATTAAAATGAACCCCCTCCTCCATGTAAAATTCTCATTTGGACCCATAATACCATCCACATGTTAAAGCAAAGAACAATTTTAACATAGGATTTCCTGCATCACACCCAAAGTGAACCTTCCATGTCAGCCATTGGGCTAATGTTAAATTCCGTATGACACCCAATACCCGCTTACAACAACATACATACATACATACATACATACATACATACATACATACTGTTAGGATTATATATATATATATATATATATATATATATATATATATATATATATATATATATATATATATA
>JAECUM010039437.1:0-23015 GCA_016617855.1 Megalonaias nervosa
AACTAGTACGTTTCACTGTCATCGCAATTTTAATCATGGCTGGAAACGATGGAGGAATCAGGTATTGATTAGTATCGATCGCAAACCGAAATGAACTGCAAACCGAATTTTTTTTATGCACCGACTGCAAGCTTGCCATGACACAAAAATTCACCTCTGAATGCAGAAATAAACATAAAGGTAAAATTAAAATCCTTACAAGAAAACTCACAATCATTAAAATCTGTTGTATAATGATATTACGCTCTAAAGTTTGCTGACAGTTCTGTCATGATTATACAGTTACCCCCACCCCCCGCCCCAACAGTGTTTGCTGTATCAATTCGCGCAAGAATTCTATTGAAGGAAAATAACAAAATCTTTTCAGTCCCGTATGAAATTAGTCATTGATTTGTCAAAATAAGCAAACTGAAGTATTATATCTACCATCTAACTTTTCAAAACGTGTCTGTGATAAAATTGTAGCAAAATTTCTGAACTTTCTTTTATCGATGAAGTGATTCAGCCGTTAATCGCACCGACAGGGAATGGAGAAACAAACCCGTGCAAATTAAGTTTTTTGCCTTGAAAATATATAGAAAAAACAAATTAATAATTATGATGAAAATATTTAGTAAAAGCAAATTATTAAATAATCATAATAAGAGTTTCAGCTGGTCTTAATGACATAGACCACAGTGGGTCGAACCCCGGTAAAATTCGCGCCTTCGCCGAGATAAAGCTGAACGGGACAACAAACCATACATCTGAGGTACACGACAACGCCATCTTTGCAGAAGAATTCATGTTTGTTCTAGATGGATCGGCAAACAAACAGCCATGAACAATGAAATACGGAGTAGCACGCAGAAGGCGCAGGCCGATCTCGCCGCAACAACTATCGATGAAACTATAAAAAAAAAACGAATTCGTAGCTCATGTAATGGCCGAAACCCTCAAAGGAGGACATGAAAAGGCCCTCTACAGATTCGTCATAGGGCATGTACACGTATTCAGTGTCTTTTGAGCTGTCCAAAGAACAAAGCACAGCTGGTCTCAGTGATATAGACCACAGGAGGTACGGTGGTCCTGAATCCCATTCTACATCGGAGTGCTCAACCCAATATGGCGCACGAGACTGGTCGACATCAGGCGAGCCTGATGGTCAAACACACTGGTAGGCATAACGGGTTGAAATACTAACAGGATTTGTGGGTAGACCTGGCGGGTCGACATGCGTGTTAGTACCCTTTGGATCAGTGGTCTCAAATACCCTTTTTCATCCAGTAATCTCCACGCAACTATAACGAAATCCTCGTTCATATAGATGATAAGTAAATCTGGAAAATTATGCTCTTTTGTACAGATCTTTAAGCACATATAGAATTAACTTTGATAAATCACTGGCGTTAATTATGGAAACTAATTTTTCACGGTACTCGATATATATCAATTACATTATGACTAAGAAATTTGATCCTCCATTTTGTCACTCGCTTGGATTAATGATACTTATAGCCTAAGGTCACGCAAGAGTATCAGGTTTAGATCCCGCAACATGCTTATTTATTTATTTATTTATTTATTTGTCAACATACTTATTTATTTATTTATTTATTTATTTATTTATTTGTCTTCAGTTCTGTATCTACTGTTTTGCCTTTAATTAGGAATGTGTGTGTGTGTGTGTGTGTGTGTGTGTGTGTGCGTGTGTGTGTGTGATTTCGATTTTTAACATAACTTTAACAATTTTCAGTCATATCGCTGCAATGTCTGCAGTGTGGCAGTTTATAGTGATGTCTAGCACTGGGCATCATGTCCGATAATGAAAAATAGAGGGACTTTGATTGCATGGAATGAATAACGGATATGTTTATTTCATCGATAGGGTGAAAGTCTCGGTATTCTCACGAGTGGCGAGGATCCTTGAGCTTTTCACACACGATTTAAAATATATCCGTCTCTCATTCGGAACAGGGAAGTTTTCGTTTAATTTTATGCTTAGACGTATTTGCTGGCAATATGCATTTCAGAATGACATAGCAGATGTCTTACGGTATCCCACGTGATAATGTCACCTGTTGACCGTCCGTGTTCTGTATTTTGTGTATATTTGAAGGAAAATATCAATAAGAACATAATTATCATTCTTAATTCGACCGCACCGGTGGCTTAAGTGGTTAGAGCGTCCGCCTCGGATGCGGGAGGTCGCGGGTTCAAACCCCGACCGGGTCATATCAAAGACTTATAAAAATGGTACTAACAGCTGCCTCGCTCGGCGCTCAGCATTAAGCGGTTAGTGTTAGAACTGGTCGGCCTGGTGTCAGGATAATGTGACTGGAATGGACATGATGCTACATGTCTGCGGCATGAATCGTGTTGGTTTGGATATTTGTTTGCTCCCTTTTGTCTTTTTATAACTAGTATAACGCGGGTTCTAATTGCAGAAACCGAAGATGGTCAGAATGGCCAAGACTCACGAAGCTTTTGTGGTGACGATGATGCCCTTACACTGATAGGTTTATCCAGTGGCAAACATAGACGTAAAGCTTGTTTTGGAGCCTTCGCAGGAGATGTTATTAAATATCTTACTAATGCTGTGGTTTTGTACCTGTACCACTCCGTTTAAACGGATTGAAAGCTTTAACCACATTCCGTTACCACGATTCTGAGAAATTAATGAAGTAAAATCGGGACAGTGATACTGTCAGTTTTATTGGTGAGGGTTAAACCACCAACGTTGTGGAAGTCTTGCGTTTAAACAAACAAACAAACAAACAAACAAAAAAAAAAAAAAAAAAAAAAACTGACCGAAGGGATATGATCGAAGGTTACGTTCACGACTGTTAAAGCAGCACCAGTGCCAACATAGGCATGGCCCACTAAATAGCCGAAAGTTTCAGCATCTGTGGGATTTTCTGGGGCGGCATTTATCGGAGGTGATGACCCTGAGGCGCTTGCAGAGCGATTACTAAAGAAGCATTGATTGCGCAGATTCATGGAGTGATAGTACTATTTTCCTGGATATTCTCTTCTTTTAATCTATCCAAATGATGTTTTCCATCGGAGAAAGGACGCAATGAATAACTTGGGACAGAGCACTGTTTGTTTTATTTCCATCAAGAACGTTGCCTTTTGGTCGAGGTGAACATAGAGCCGCTGTATGTTGATGAATGCCGCGGCACTTGACTATTATATGTGTAGTGTGATTGGTCCGAAAATTGCGTCAGGGGCGATCCCAAATATGGGGGCGAGCGATTTGAGATTGTACGGCTAGTTCGGTTCAGTAAGTAGAAATCTATCCCGCCCAAGTACCACGTTACATTCCAGAAATTGCTACCGGAAGTACATTTTACAGCATAATTGTGTGAAAGGAATTATTATCAAACGCAGCCTAAACGTACCATCCCGGGCTAAACTAAATCTCCAGAGCTTTACACGACATAAGCGATAAGTATGTGCTAAAGACGTTGTTTGACCCTGGTTTGGAATTAACCATGGAGAATCCGAAGAGTTGAGGTTTTGGCAACCTCAGATGAACTTTGCAAGAATGTGTGCGACGACCGGATGTGTCGTCAATGTCCGCGACTATCTGTGCGCTAGAGAAACGGGGCGCAATTTATATCCGTATCATGTTTACTACTAGGTGAGAAAGATCATCAAACAGATGCAATGCACTTTTTCAGCAATAACAGAATGGAACGCATTTGACAATAGCATCGACATGTTCGCCTACGAGCGCTTTTGAAACGATTTTGGTACGGATAAAAACTCATTCTAGCTGCAGATACCCGGAGAAGACAAAGACCTGGGTAAAATATACATTTGTGGCAGCTATTCGAGAAACATGCTGCTTGTCACTAACGTATGGGACCCCAGCCGACTTTCGTTGACTGACCAGACAGCAACCAAGAAGATGCACATGGAATATGTCGCGCAAGACGTGGGCCCATTAATAGTTTTGCGTATTGGACAGGTGTCTTACCGATATCGTTCAGGTATATGTGTGGGAAGTCAAACGAAAACATCAACAGTAGGAATAGGACCAGCCTATGACTGCCCAAAATAGTTTCTCGACAAATGCCGAATATATAGCAGGCCACGAAGGAGACCTCCCGACATGGATACAAAAATACCAGGACGCGTTCCATTATGCCAGGAGCAAGCTAGATTACGCCCTGAGAAATAGTCCCTATACGATTCCAAGGGACAAAGATATTCGTATTGGCACTTACAAGAGTTACAACAACAACATTTGGTGTGGTGCCGGATGATTTAAAACATGACATGAACGTTGGTGTTATTGTGAGAAGACTAACGAACAATATCTTACCAGCTTTGCTCTTAGAATTTGGTGACTTCATATATCCTTAGCCACGTGTTTTGTACTGTGGTCTTAACCTGTATTATTTGAATGCTATTTAGAATCAAGCGCTCGGTAATTTTTTAAGAACCATGCCATAATTTGCTATAAGTGAAATGGCTGCTGATGCTGTATTATGATGCACATGCTCGTGAAGCTGGAACATCAACAAGAACTTCCGACATGCCTGCAATGCGCTGTGCCCAAAAAGTGTAAGAATCACAGCGTGGGCTCCTATCGGACTAGGTGTCTTCTGGTACGGTAAAAGAAATAAATAGGCCAAAATATTACCTTTGAATGCCTTGTGGCAACGAGTGATAAATAGACATAAGAATTAATCTGGGTGGGGGTGGGGTGTCGGATGACCACTTTGCTAGGGTCGTCTCTTCTCGGACTGTAAGCATCAGTTTTAAGCCATTTCTGCCTATAGATGACCGCGATAGTCTTGCGAGTGCCTTTGTAAAGATCCAATTATCGAGACCTCTTTGGCGAACAGCAGCAGCTACCTGCAGTAGTAGCACCAATTGCATCAGTGGTGGTATGCACTTCTGTGTTGGAATGTAGCTCCAGCCGCGAAACGGGCGGTACTTCGATACACTGAGGCCAAGGACAAATACCTGTCTAATCCCCTCGTTCATATATTTGTCAGTGTTACTCAGTACCATGCCATTTAGCCTGGACAACTTGCTTCTCGATGTCGTCAATGTTCAGTACAGCAGTGGTAGCGATTGGAAATAGGCCGTCACTTTTATGCTGTTTTGCTTACCTTTTAGTCTTTTACGTTTGGTACGTCAGGTGGTGTAGCTTTCCTCAACAAAAGGCTAACTCTGGGCCATTCATAGTTATCAGATTCCTTTCGAGCACAGCTTGTGTATTAGACGCCACGACATTAATAAATATACAGAAGCTTCGACTACGAGCCTGTGCTTTTCTGGCATAGTGGCTCGTTTATAATCACGTTGTCTTGGCAGTCCTTTCAGCTCTGCCAAGGTTGGTGGTTGCATTCGGATCTTGGCCACATTTTCTTTTTCCTCTAAGGTTGAACTGCTATAATAAGCGTAGAGAAAGATTCATCAATTATAAGATTATCCTGCCATGTGGTCAGGGCTGAACTCGCCATGTGGTCAGAACTGTCTGCTCAACTTTGCCCGTGGGAGCCGGAACTGATTGTTTGCCTAAAACTGGCCCTACAAGCCAGTCGTTCTTCCAGCGCATCATCGTATTTGTATTGTGTTACTTACCTTCTTCGAGCCAACTCATTTAAGCCTGTGTTATTAGACATCGTGTTATGTACATGCTTTTTGTTTGTCTGCATTGCATAATTGGTAAACTATTTGTGAACGTAATCTCTAAAATAAGTTGTCTGTCCTCCTTCAATTACTGCAATACATTCACAGCCCATGCCTGTGTTGGCAATCCTTGGTAAGCCGTAATATAGTCTCGTGCCTGAAATAGTCGGCCCATCACACTAACATGTCAAAGTTGGTAAAGCTCTGCTCAGTAAATAGCAGTACAGTAGATATGGAGCCGCAAAGGGTTGCAATATTCGAAGCAATTTCATAGGCTGTGGCACCCAAGTGGAAAGTAATTGTGCACAGTGGCCTCGTGGCCATTTTCTACTGCCTCCGTCGTAGCCAAATCAAAGTCGTCCTAGGCATATTCGCAGGAAAGGCGCATAATTTTATTGTGGCCGTTTTTGGCGGCCACCACCATCGCCAAATTAAATTTGGTGGCAGCAAATGACTTGCATTTCTGCATCTCAGGGTTTTTTTGGGGGGGGGACACCATGTCACTATCGTAAATCTTGAAAAGTATTGTTTATTGCATTCCATGCTATGTACGTATTAAGTCGCTGTTGCATAATCATATATGTATTCCTCAAAATAAAAGTGGTTTAACACATACTGTGCTCGTTGCACTTGTGTGACATGCAGGAAACTGCCGATGGTCTGAAACCCCTATTGTCCTAAACCTCATTCCATACCAGAGGAGTCGACCCGGTCTGACATGCCGTCATACTTGTTGGTACTCTGTGATCGGTGATCTAAATCACTCATTTACATCTACTTGACTTCTAGAGAAAATATTAAATTTTGTTTTTAATATCGAAAAATCATGACAGAACATTTTTTCAGCAACATTAAATCGTGTATTAATGCTCAAACTTCTGCTTGCGTGTAGACAAGGGGAGTCACTCTAGTGTGCGGAAATTTCGGTTCAGAAGGATGTTCAAGGCATAGATAAAAAAAAACATGCTATTCTTCTGTTACAATATGCTGATGATGCTTCTTTTAACTCTGACAGTTCTCAAAAATCCTACAAATCTGCAGTTCATTTTTTATCCTTTTTCTCCTATTTTCGAAATACTCTGGTCTTAGCAGCAACAAAGAAAACTAGGGTAATTTGGTTTCTAGATAGGAAAGGAAGCGAAAAGAATTTCTGCCCTGAGTATAACTTTAACGTGGACTTACTGATTTTATTTGTTGTTATACGTTTCATATCATTTGGAAACAACAAGTACGCTTAAATGTCCGTTTAGAACCACGAACATAAATAATTTCTTGATTCAGTGGTTAAAGAGACCTCTCGCAACTTTTGCAGGACAAAAAGTGATAAAATTTTTAACTTTACCAAATATATCCCTTCCCACGATCAATGCCCAATCTCTCAGAACAAGTTTTCAAGAAGCCTCATAAGTTTATTTGGATTGGATCAAGAGTTAAATGAAACATAAATACTGCAGGCAAAACGTACACATACGGTGGTTCGAATAGGGTAACGATTTTCAACTTTGTCCATGCCCTGCAACAGGCCCAGCCCTAGGGCAAGGCGAACGAGGCAACCGCCTTGGGCCCCGCGCTTCTTTTTTTTTTTTTTTTTTTTTTTTGGCTTTGGCTTGGGGCCCCGCGCTCATCGCTTGCTGCCTTGAGCCCCGCATGCTGTCTTGTCCATTTTAGGAAGAATTATACCCTTGCCCTTCCGCTTTTTATTTAAGTCGTCTTTTAAAAAAGACGACTATACAGAAAGACAAGCTACAACAGAACATTCAAAAATAGTCATCGACCAATAATACATCAACAGCTGTTGACAGTTTCTAATGCAGAAGGAAGAAAGTCACAACTTCGCTTTATCAGAGAAAAATCAAAGCATAAAATAATTATGATTTGTCTTTCCAGATAAGGAACATATTTAAATGCAGTGTGTGTGTGTGTGTGTGTGTGTGTGTGTGTGTTGGATTTTAAACGTAGCCTTAACAATGTTTCAGTCGCTACGATGTCTGCAGTAGGGCAGTATAGGAAACACGGTACTAATTTCATGTGATGCGGAAATATAGCGTGTGTTATTACAAAACCTGTCACAACATTGATTCAAATATAGCAGCAGCGCTTTTAGGGCTGTGAGGGTCCGGAGCTAAATGAGGACAAGGGGCTCCAAAAAATTATTTCTATATCACTGAAGAAATTCTGTGAAATATTCACAGAAAAATACTGGTTTCCTTTCAAAATTAAATTTAGTTCTAAATAATCTGCTTTATGTTTTATATAAATTCCAACATTTTCGCCGCTCCCTCCCCCCCCCCTTGCTTGGCGGTGCAATCGCACCTTTCGCACCTCGCTAAGACCGCCACTGATTATAGTCAACAGAAATTGCTTTGATTTCTTGTAAGGCATGATATGTAGGTAAAAGATATACAGTATATCTATATCCCAGTGACGTCATTAATGTAAATGAGCCCAATAGGCGCGTTGCATGATGGGATTAAAACCTACGTCACTGTCATTTAATCAATTCTCCATACGATAATAATAAGATTTGAGTCGTTTACAGCTGAAATAAAAAATGTCTAACGTCTGACTTGGTACTTGTAATACTGTCAAACAAACAAAATGTGAAATTTAGGTACAAATATTACAGAGAAAATATGAAACTTGGCTTTTCGCTCCATAGTCATCTAAAAATTGTTATCATTTTCCGTACCCAAAAATAATGACGCTGGAGAAAAGGAAAGTGATCGTACATAGAACAGTCTTTTAGTCCACAGTCCATATAGAAACTGTCATGGAATGTTGTTATATACTTTATTAATGATACATGCATATTGATAGGCTATCCTGGGAGCATGGTGGCTGACTGGTCCTAGGCACTCGCCTTTGCAGACCACACATCTTACCTCTGTCCGCCTGAGTTCAAGTCTCGGCTCCACCAACGTGGGTATCTGAGAAAGTTTGCCAGTACCTTCCTACAGGTCGGTGGATCTTTACAGTGTTTCCCTACTTCGGTCCTCATCTTGAATCCACTGTATATTCTGTCATGTGCTCCAAATGGCGTTAAACCCCGAATAACAGGTTGTCCTAATCCGGGCACATTTATTTCCAACAGAGAAAAAAAACAAACAAACTTAATACTGACGAAGGTGATGAAAATCCGACTTTAGTAGAAGCCACACTCACGGTCACTTTCAAATGCATGGACCCATTGGGAGAAATATCTTTAAGGAAGAAATTTCAAATCAGTACCCAAGATAGGGGATGACATTAGGCTGAATATAATTGACACTGTTGTGAACGGCCGTTGACATTGTCCGAACCCACCCACTCCACGCCCTGATGTTACATCGGTCGCATCATTATGTACCTCGATTATAGGTATATGTGCCAGTTATTCTTGCCCATATCGCCCCAACATGCACCATGTTATGGCCCCAACATGCATCATGGGCGCTAATTAAAAGGTCTGTACTGTCTCACAATCCAGTAAACAATTTTATATATACCTACCCCCAACCAGTTCAAGCTAGTCATATCTATGATGTTAAAACTCTATGGTCTTAAACTAAGTACCAAAAGAGAGCGAAAACTAACAAGTTTTGTAAAATTCAACAAATATTTTTTTCTTTTGAATACAAAGTGAAACTTTAAAGGAACTAGAGTATTGTGAATTAAATTCCAAATAGTCCTAATAGTTCTATTAACATGTCCAAAAGTATGGAGTGTTCCGAATGAACTCCATTGGCTATCTGAATGTATTAAAATCTTGAATGAGCTGATGTGCCTTGAAATGTGGCGATGTCCATACAGTTTTGATGTATCACAATGATATACTCCAAATGATTTCACAATAATCTCCAAATAGTTTTTAGTTCACAAACGTCAATGAAAACATTGTAACTCCAATGAATTATTTAAAAAAATAAATCGTAATTGAAAACAACTAAAAGACTGATTCCGCTACAGATGTATGCAAATTCTTGCAAGTTGTCAAACTCTTTAATGTCGGAGGTAGATAATTCTTGTAGTAGTACGCAGTCCTATAATGCCTAAATGAAAGTGATCAGTTTGGAACAACACTAGAACTTCTAAGGCTTGCTTATCTGTCCCCGCCCCCCCCCCCAGCGGTATTCTACGTATGTTATATGTACTGCATGACGTTCTAATGCGGTTATCTTCATTCTGGGGATGCCAGAATGGTGTGTGGGCCTCAGAAGCAGCATTTCCATAGTAAACATGCTTTTGTATCATTTCGTATCACTGATTACAGGTAGCACAGAAAGTTAATCCTCCTGACGTATTCACCAAGGAATCGGGCAATGAAACACACCAATCAATAAAACATCGAACGTCCAAGCGCATAAACATGAAAATTCACGCTACATTAAATATCTGCTATAATTTGATAATGGATACCTTGTCAGCTTATATTACAGTACTAGCAAAGAGTGGTTCAATTTTTTTCAAGAGCAGCAATGGCTAGGATTTTTCGTTATAATTATTCCATTCAGTTGCCAAAAATTCATCTAAAATTTATTACTTTTCACCATTCAAAACTAACGCGGAGAAGAAAATGTTACAGAAATAATTTCATTTTAAATAAGAGATTGATTGTTTTGTCCAAATTTGCCATGTTTTAGATTTATTTTTTTTTCTTCTAACGTTTGCAGGTGTTTTCCTTAACACTTACGGATCACTGAAATAAATTCTTGTGCCTACTATCTTCTGTCAATTTTGCTAAATCGGTCGTATTTATAGCACTTTTTTATTTACAATAATAACCAGATTTGTTCGCAATATGCCATTATTGTACACCAACGAGAGACACAACTCAGGTCAGAAAGGAAAAATTTTATGCCGTGTTTGTTGTATTATACGCCAGACGTGCCAGCTCATAAAAGTAAGTACCACGGAAATTCCGACGGGTTTTTTTTTGGGGGGGGGGGGGCCGAAAATCATGCTTATCAAAATATAGTTTGGAGTATTTACATCAAAAACATTTTATGGGATATTTATAAGGAAGCCACAGTTGGAATTCATCCTTTAGCATTATGCTGGGGATGGGGTGGGATGGATGATACTCGTTTTGCATTTTGCTTGGGGTTGGAAATGGGATGGATGATAATCATTATGCTTTATGCTGGGGGTTGGAAATGGGATGGATGATAATCATTTTGCATTATGCTAGATTGGGGTGGGATGGATGATAATCCTTTTGCATTTTGCTGGAGCTGGGTGGGATGGATGATAATCCTTTTGCTTTATGCTGGGGTTGGGGTGGGATTGATGATAATCCTTTAGCATTATGCTGGGGTTGGGAGTGGGATGGATGATAATCCTTTTGCATTTTCCTGGGGTTGGGGTGGGATGGATGATAATCCTTTTGCATTATGCGGGGGTTGGGGTGGGACGGATGATAATCCTTTTACATTATGCTGGGGTTGGGGTGGAATGGATGATAACCTTTTTGCATTTTGCTGGGGCTGGGTGGGATGGATGATAATCCTTTAGCATCATACTGGGTTGGGGTAGGATGGATGATAATTCTTTTGCATTATGCTGGGGTTGGGGTGGGATTGATGATAATCCTTTTGCATTTTGCTGGGGTTGGGGTGGGGTGGATGATAATCCTTTTGCATTATGCTGGTATTGGGGTGGGATGGATGATACTCCTTTTCTCAAAAACGTGCAATGGTTGGATGCGTCAGCATAGCACTGTATTAGACACAATACCTTCGCGTTCTTTTCACAGAGTTTGTTGTTATTTGCTATTTGTTCCGTATATAGATGACTTTAATGACCAAATTCTTTAAGCGTTGTATACTGATATCCGTTAATGCTCGTATTTGAATAAAGTCTGTAATGACGATTCTAGTTCATGTTCTTCGATTTAACAATACGGTATTTGGCGTTACGATCCAATGGACCTTCAATTCATGCATGGTCCCACGTGTCCAAAGAAACAGATATGGCTGTAACTGAAAACTGTCTTGTCTTGAACACCTCGCGGTAGGTACATGTCTCGTGTCTTTAACACATCAGGGTAGGTACGTGTCTCATGCTTTTATTAAATCGGGTTAAGTACGTGCTAGTAGATGGGTAGCATTTGAAAAGACGTTTCATATCCAGGGATGAAGATAATAAGCAACTTTAAATTCAGCGTTGTTGTCATTTAATAATGGGTCCTGTTAAATTTATGAGGGCTATGAATAGAACTTGTGAATACGTTTCTTGTATAGTGTAATAGTGACATTTCATGATTTTAAATGTAATCAAGGGGACACTATGTCGACATTGCTCGAGGTTGCTTTATTTTATGCTCTTATAACAGTGCTTATATATATATATATATATATATATATATATATATATATATATATATATATATATATATATATATATATTAGCGTTACTGCTCATAAGTTGTTTTCTTATCTTAGTGTTTCAAGTTACCTAATGAAAACACTTTTAATAAGGTCCAATCTTTGTGAATAATACCCAGTGTAACTAATTATCAGAAACAATTCAGTTACTTACCACCGAAAATGAACTATTGTATTAAAATTGGGTAATGACGGGATATGAAAATTTATTTTCATTGATTATTCTGATAATTATATCGCGTATTATTGTCTACAACCAGCTAGTAGCAGCTGCTAGTACCATCTTTATAAGTCTTTAGTACAATTTGGCGGGGGTTCGAACCAGGGACCTCCCGCATCCGAGGCAGACGCTTGTTCTATAGTATGCAGGAAACTTCGAGGAAAAAGTAGTTCCATTCTGGTTGGAGGGTATGGTTAAACGGAATAAAAAAAATGTCAAGATCGATTTCCCGCTTGCATGAAATAAGGGCAAAATTCTTGCTCCATCTTGAATTAAATAAAAATTAACGGTATATAATATAATAAATAAGTATGTAAGTAATTTTAGAGTTGGCAAGACGAGGATAACCCAGCCAAGGCGTTACATCATTTCAGTTTTGAGACTCTGTTTATGAAAGGACAGAATTATATAATTCCGAGATTTTTACAACTCTTAATTTGGTTAATTTTTAAATCTATTTGTTTATTAGTTTATTTTATGAATTATTCACAGTGCAAATATTTATTTTATATACAACAGACGTCTCTCTTCTGATACGGACTGTTAACATATAACTATTTTAAAACCGGTTAAATAGTTTAGCTCTGGATGATTCTTTTTGATTTGAGACTGGATTTTTTTTCCCCCCCAGCGTTCAACTCGGTTTCGCTTTCACAACAAATTTGCAGTTGAGGAACATTTTGCAAAGCATACACTATAGAAAATCTATATATTGATATACGCATTATATGAAAGAGCACGTTACGCGCCGCTCGAGTTGTGCTCGCTAGGGAGTGAACGCGCGGAACAGTAATGGTGGCAGGGCTATTCGATTTTGATGAACTGAAAGACAAAGTACACTTGATATTGATTAATACCAACCAATACAACCGCGATAATTTCGTTCGTAAATAATGGTTGATTAATAAACAAGACATGCATCAGTAAAGTAGGCTACCGTTTTCTTTTCGCGAACTAGATGCTGAATTTAATATCAAAACAACGTGCAGTAGTTTCTAATCGGTTGCCATTTTTGCTGTATCTCAGACTGGTAACTTTATTTTAATTTTGTGCATAACGCGGTTTTGAATCGAAAAGTCTAGTTATGGAACCAGTTTAACAAGAAGGACACTTCAAAACTGTATTCAAACTTGGCCCATTTCATCTGAGTTAAAACAATTAATCAAACCGGGAACCTTAAAAAATGTGTCGACTTGTCGCTAATAAATACATTTTCATTTCCACATACGATCACAAAATATAATCTTATCGGCTGTAGAGACAGTGTCTGATAATAAAAAATTATAAATCAGCTGCGATGAACAGTTGCAGCAATCAATCTCACGCAGTCTATCCTTAAATAACTTTATACAGACTATGCAGAACAGGTTATATGATTTGTCCGTATGGCTCTAATTCACACGACTTTGATTACGGCCTCGTATCCTTCTGAATCCTCCTCGTCTTCCAAAAGATATCAACACGGTAAACGTTCATCCACTGCGCCTTACTTTGATACAATAGCAGGCGATGATTCAACGAAAGTTTCGAGCTATTATTTGATCTCGATTTCCAGAATTTCAAGAATCAAACCCATCCAACGAGTAGCGGGATTTGCGAGCTTTGACGCTACAGACACTAGACACCACCGTTATTTGATCTCTTTTTCAAGGATATTTACAGTGACATGTGTCGAAACGTTTGCAGGCCCCTCTGTTTGTGAGAAACGGCTATCAGATAGCCCCGACTTATCCGGAATACACCAGAAAGCCACAGACCGTTCAAGTGTTGTCATTCATTTAGACAAAGGCAAAGTTCATGTCGAGGTTCCAGTGTAAAAACAAAAGTTCTGTCTTTTTCGCAGATACAGATTGGGAGATCCTAGCTTCGCTAATATTGTATGTGAAATTTTGGAGATCAGTATATTTGTAGTGGATTTCGGTGTTTCTCCGGCCTGAACAGTTGTAGGCGAGTAGAGGTAAGACAAGCCATAAAGCGACATTAAGGATAATAATTCCGGCATATGGTTCTTAATATTGGAGATAGTATGCATTTCCTATTATTTGTGATATACAACAGGTCTACAAGAAAAAAAAAAAAAAAAAATGTCAGGCATAGATTTTCATATAGATATTTTATAGTTTACCATGCCTTACGTCTCAAGAATGACATCGTTTTTTTTTTTTTTTTTTATTGGTTTGTTTCTTTTTGTACATCATAGATTCCATATTATCAAACGATGTAGACAAAACGTGTTTATTACTGACATTACGCTCACAAGGATAAATTACCCATCAATCTTGACGTATATTGTGGGCTAATAACACCGTCTTGCAAGCTTTAATACACTTGTCGATTTTTGCTGCATGTGTCATTGCGCGCCACACTGAGATTTGAATATCCTCTATTGGCAGATGTGTTGTCATGTATTTTCTCTCAGTTTTATTGTGATCTATTAATTATAATTCCTGGTAAAACATTTTAATTGTTGGTAGAGTAGATAGATGAATTGTATCATATATATATATATATATATATATATATATATATATATATATATATATATATATATATATATATATATTATACTGACAAAATATTGTTATATTTCTAAAACGAAACAACGGGAGAATTTGTAGCAATACATACCGCTGTCTTCCCGTTTTGCAACTCTCTCTCTCTCTCTCTCTCTCTCTCTCTCTCTGTGTTTATGGGAGCTGCGGTGGCTCAGGCGGTATATAATTACACTAGCATAGTCTAATAGGTTAGAAAGTTATCGTTCGTTCCAAGCAGGAATCAAACCCATGGTGCGAGTAGCGGCAACTTTCGCCGTTCTCTCTCTCTCTCTCTCTCTCTCTCTCTCCATACATACATACATACATACATACATACATACATACATACATAGGCACGTGACAAATATGAAATAATAGATAATGCTTTACCTGATAACCACAAAATCAATGGAAACGTCATCAAAAGTAATGAAACAGCGTATATGTCTAGAATTATTTGTGCTTTAGCATTTCTGTGTCGAGATGTTAGGCTGTTATGATTATATAAAAGTTGTTGTTAATTACTGCTTACAATCATTATTTAATTATCTTACATAAACTAACTGGTCAATTGCAATTTTAACTACTTTTGTCTTGTCTGCAAAGCTGCTAAAATTACCAGACGAAAATTTTCGATTGATTAACTTTCTTTTAGTGGTCAGTTATTTTACAATAATTGAACTAGATATCCATATCCAAAATGACATTGAAAACTGCCGCAGGTGCAGCAGGATTCTTGCGACATGGCCTGAAACATCCTTAAAGAACATATCCACTACCCAGAACAGCAGGCGTAATAATTTCTGAGGACGAAAGAGAGGATTTAATGTCGGGCGGAGCGGGGAAGGAGGAAGGAGCTTTGCCGCGTGAATTTGTTTATTCACTCGGTTTCCTAATTGCCTGCCTAGTCTGAAACTGTGTACATGTTGGTTGTTGTTATTTTGATAGCGTATGGTTCAAAAGGTGAGTGTATACATTCTCAGTTACGGATGTAGCCAGAAGCTGCGTAGAGATTCCTGTGGTTGTCAGATGCCAAATAAATCAATAAATAAATAAACAAACAAATCAATAAATAGATAAAATAGTCTGAATGCTGCACACTTTGTTTTACAAAAGAATCCGGGTTTTTTTTTTTTTTTCTTTTTCTATTTCGTTTGAGCGTGTGGAACGTAATAAAACCTTTTAATCTTTCGGCACCTTGCACTAAACAAATCGTTTTCGTTTATCTCTGTCATGTATAATGCATGAACACTAGATAATTTTGTTATCAATCCCATTCCGTGAGCTTTGCACTTGGTTTGCATCAGTATGGGTAATGCTTTCTTTCAGGAATTGGTTCCAAATTGGTTGGGATAAATTCATTTAATATTAGCCAATATTCTAATTAGTGCATCAGTTCCTTAAGGCAATACATGTCTTTATATTCTGTCCGGACAACTGTTTGTGTTATCGCCAACTGAGTCCATCACAACATAGTAGTAGTGAGGGCAGATGCAGACACGCCGATGCTATTATTACTACGGGCAACAGTGTATATGCGTGAGAGTACGAAAATTGTTTGACATCTTGTCGCGGAACCCTCCTGCATTGGTGCAATCAATTTATAAGGACACAGCGCAAAGTGTATGTACAAATACTATATTGCTTACAAAATTAAACGCGCTTGTTCCTAAATTGATAATAAAAATCTGATAGAGTTCATACCACAAAAAGCATACGGGACTCTGGGTGACCAAGATGTCTAAGGCGCTCGCCTTTACAGGTCACTGGTATCTCACCTCAGTCCGCATGGGTTCAAGTCTCAGCTCGACCAACTTGGGTATGTGAGACTGTTTGCCACTAGCTTATCGTTGATTGGTTCTTCCCGAGATTTTCCCACGTTCTTTCTCCACCAAATATACTGGCCGCCATTTATGGGGTGAAAAAAATGGCTTTAAAAAGAAACAAAACCTTCGAAATTACGTAGGATACTCTTAACGTGAGAAAATAAATTCATATTTCCGATTTTTCGTTTGTGTAGGGATGGTATTATTTTAAAGATAAATTGTGAAATTTTACTTGTCTTTTCTTGTTCATTTTGCAAAAGAAAATATTACGTTATATCACCAAAATGAACACTTGTGAATTATTGCTTCTCAAATTTACTGAATGTCAGCTTGATTTTGAGTACATTTAATGACGCCCCCACACTCCTTAAGTATGTTTTGCAAGTTGTTCATACAGCAGGCATCTGAAAATGGACCTGGAGTTAAAAGCAAGAATCTCAGTCGAATGCACAAAACGTTGAGTACAGTAACTCTACTAAATATCGCAATACGCTATGCGTACAATCGTAACTGAGAAGTGGACCCTTCTACAGAGATGTATCACGTTCACTGAAACGTTACGAAACAGGTTACAGCTAGCTACTCTGGTTCGAAAGAGTTCTGATTTTCAGTTTGGACGTACATGTCAAGTTCCACGCGCAATATTTTCCTTCTGTCCGACCTTTGCAGGCTTTGTAAACAGCATAGCCTTGCAGTCCTTGGACATAATTAGATACCATTTGGAAGGTGAATTGCCTATTACATGTAAATGCGCGTGGCACGTTTTGTATTCAATGGCCTAGTATGAAGGAGTTATTGCCCTTTTCATCAAAATTACCTCCATCATACTACGACATGATTTGGATGAGTTATCTCCACTGAGTACCCGTCTTCTCCAAGCTTTGGTTTTCGAAATAATTGCTTCTGTTTAAGTCCATTTCAATCTAATGTTGATAGCAGGGCCATTTGCAGCGCACCGATTGCAACGAGCTCGGTCAATCGAAATTATTGATTGTCATTAACTTTGATTCGAGATTAAAATGAAACCCTCAAGACTTTCAATAGATGAAACCATTTTCTTCCCAAAGTGCCTTGACGTACTTACACATTATTGATAATTTGAAAATACTTGACACCCGGTTCTGGTATCGGAAAACATTTTGTTTACTCAGGCCTTATCCTTCATCTTGCTTTACAAATGTCTAATTTCGTCATCATGGAATTTCTCAAAATGAATCTTGGAAAATCTTTGGAATACATTTCAACTTGTTATTGGTTATAAATATTTAGTTTTAAAACAAAAATAGCAGGATTAAAGGATTTTCTTCGCTATCAAAGACAAAGGTCTAAAAGGATAAATCTGATTAAATCACCTGCTCAAAATGAGTCAGATAGCGACATTTGATTGGTTGAATGCCAGGGATGATGTCATGTCGAAATTATCAATAATTGAGCTAGATGGTAATGACAAACAATAGACACCGACTACATACAGAAAATGATGCTAGCAATGGGCTTAGACTGAAATGCGTGACAATGACCTCAAATCTGAAAATACAAATCTCAAGGATATACATTTTGTCTTGCACAGCAAACATTGTGCGCTCTGGCGATAGATTGCTATTAACATTCCATGCACACGGGATTTCGAATGGACCCATGTTATCAGTTTGAAAAGCCTTGTTAGGTATCAGATAACTCGTACCTTTGACAGACTGTATTGTTCCAAACAATAGTTTATTTTTGTTGCGGTCTATCACACACCAATATCTTATCGAACGATAGAACCCCAGGCGGTGAACCCTATAAATGCAAACAGGATATTCATTGCTTTCAGTGGTGTATACATTTTATTACATAATACATAATCTTATGAAAACCAAGCGCTCGTTTTGCAGTTACATACTAATTGCAAATCACATGCGCTATTTTTTTTTAAGTTACTCAGACAACAATCGTTTCATGTTCTTCATTATAATGTCATATAATGTACATGCAGAATATATCAAATTCTTTTCCAGGCAAGGTCAAAATAGTCGATCTTAATACTTTAAGAATTCTATATTTAAAGTCTCATCCCTGAAGAAATATTACTTGTCGGATCAGGCTGTGTAAGCGATAAGAAGAATGATTATTAATTTATCGTGATATCAACTGTAAATCATGCACATGTTTTTGTTTTCATTGTTTGTTCATCGGTTTATCTCGACATCCAGTGTAAATCATGTATGTGCTTTTTCATTGTTTGTTTATTAATTTATCTCGACATCCAGCGTAAATCATGAACACGTTACTTCTTTGTTTGTTCGTTAATTTATCTCGACATCCAATGTAAATCTGTAAAGAGGGGGGGGGGGGACGTGAACGTGCGTGTTGTGTGTGTGCCCCCCTGTTAATTGATTTGGCGATCGTTATCTAGGGAATGATCTCCCTCGATGTTATTGCCCAGTGTGAATAGACAGATAGAACATTGACAGAGAACTAAGCAAGACTATTGAGAAGAAATACACAAACACGAGCCCCCTTAAACAATAAAATAAAATAAATTTAATTAATCAGTACATAAACTAAAATTGCAATTACAATCCAACCGATTTACATTAATGGAATTTAATAGCAGTGTTCAATTTACGGATTCGTTTATCATAGTAACGAGTGGTGAAAAGAGTACAATGTCCACGCCTGACTTGCATCACCTGCCGTCGTTCTCTCTTGACTTTGTGTATTCCACGTCTAGCGTGTATACTTGGTTCTTCCTCTTGACCCTTCTATTCTGAACTCTCTATTTGCGGACTTCCCTCTTGGACTGTCCTCGTCGGGTTTCTCTCGGGGAGGGATATAGAAAGCTGTTCCCTTAAATGATAAGATTATAACTAAAGCTGTATATGTTTCACCACCTATCCGTATATATAAAATCTCTCACTTCCGTTATTCAGAAACGTAAATAGCTATCCACACTGCACAAATTATGACATAATGTGACCTTAACGTTTAACGGTCCTTACAAATATTCTGTATTTGAGGTAAGGTACAATCTATAGTTACAAATGACAATTGCAATATACCAAGTCTGACCTTAATTAAACAGTTCATCGTCCCTGTTCCACGTGGCAATTAATCAGCAATTGACACGTGTTCTGTATACAAACGATGCTGCCGTACATATCAGCATACATTACTATACGTCTTCTTACATCTGGCTAGCCCGTTCCGCTCAATAAGATAAATGCTCGATTACTGTTGCATAAGATTCACTAAATTCTAGCTTACAGTAACCAGTAACCTGCAAGATCATTTGAGCATTACAAAATCATATATAAATATGCAATTATCATTAACTCACGATAATCAGTATCATCCTACAGACAAAGGAAATTCGTTCATATAACCATAAGAAATTCTCCACATTGAATATTTGGATTACATCACAAATCCGTCAATTCTATCAATGAACTAATGACTGTTAAATTAAAGAAATAAACTGCATAACACTCTAACATATCAACAGAGTCCTGTAAAAATGAATAAACGATACATGCATGGATCATAAGCATATCAAACACATTTGCATAAAACCAAACAAACAAAATAGAAAATTACATGGAAATTAAAACTGAGTACCTTAATGCTGTTTCTTTTCCACACAAACCGTGCGTCCTAGCACTATAGCGTGTCTTTTCCTTTCAAGACAGTTATCTGGCCTCTTTTCTTTGTTCACGAGGGAAAACTCTATACTTTTAAGTTTCCCACGGAGTCGAGCCTTTTGTCTTCTCACAAGATAAATTTCTGACTAAAGAATTCTGAGCCAAGCCTCTACCTTAAATTCAGATTACTTCCAAAGTGTACGCCTTCATTTTAACTGACCAATCGAAAGCAACTGTTCTTAAATTTTTCGCAAAATAATCATGGCTTTCATCAGTTTTTGACAGCCTAGAATATGTTGCAATTAGCTTTACTTTGAAGATCAATTATATGTCATGCGGTCCTTTACCAACTGATACGGTCGTAGTTCTAATGTACTCTTTGCCAATATACTGTTACGATGACTGGGTCAATTCCACTGAAGCTTAAACATAGGTCCTTTTATGTTTCACAGATGAAACAAGGGAAATCTCAAAGTGAACTTTCTCAAAGACTTTTCTGTGGCTTGGCTATGATAAAATTTTAATGCACAATTTATTCAACTTTAGGATCCAGTACTTCTTCAAAATTCGACACATTACAAAATCATTCACATGCTTCTTCATTGTATTTCATTAATGTATCTTGACATCAATTGCAAATCATGTATATAGTTTTTCATTGTTTGTTCGTTAATTTATCTCGACATCCAGCGTAAATCATGAGCATGTTACTTCTTTGTTTCTTCATTAATTTATCTCGACATCCAGTGCAAATCATGCATATGGCTTTTCATTGTTCATTAATTTATCTAAACATCGATTGTAAATCCTACTAGACATGCTTGTCCGTAGGAAACAGTAAATTAAACAGGTACTTTTCTATTGTTTGTCCAGCAATAAAAAATGTACTGTAAATCAAATGAAGATTCATTAATTAAAATTAATTAGTGAAATATATCCACTCTTCGTATAGCTA
Source organism: Megalonaias nervosa (assembly GCA_016617855.1). Taxonomy (NCBI): domain Eukaryota; kingdom Metazoa; phylum Mollusca; class Bivalvia; order Unionida; family Unionidae; genus Megalonaias; species Megalonaias nervosa. The sequence continues at coordinate 21,152 of JAECUM010039437.1, forward strand.
CCTCTGAATGCCGAAAGCGATTCTTATTACATATTTCATAATGAGATACTGGGAGAAAACTTGTATCGCCACAGTGGCGATACCACTTTTATCACCCAGTGGCGATATCACCTTTGGAACTATTGTTTCCCTATTTACTAAATCTACATGCCCCATGTTATTCAAACATATATTGACGTTTTTACGCATTTGGTATTCTTCTGATGCTTCTCTTTGTCTCTCTGTCTCTCTCCATATATATTGTTACGTATATGTAATTTAATTACACACTGTTTTAAAAAAAAAAATTTATTTTAATTTTGTTTCATTACATTTTATTGTAATGATTATTTTCATTGGATTTGAGTCTCTTTTCGGAAAATTGGCTTGACCCAATTAGAATGTAACCGTTGCTTAAGCATTATTTTTAGCTCATCTTGGTTCGTAGATCTTGTAAACATCGGGTGAATACGATTGGCTATTACCAAGGTCATTTTCGGCCCACGTGTTAGCTGAATTGTAACAGCCTTTTTTTATTTCCAGTGTGAGAATTTGATTCTTAGATAGGGCCATTCTTGCATACGTGATAAATGGCATTTTTTTATTTTTTTATTGCGCTGTTCAAAATAGCGGTCACGTCGCCTGTTACGTGAGCTATTATGTGATCTAAAATCGAGGCTTAAAACAGCCATTTTCTACTAGATCTATTGAGTTGTATTTTAAACCTTGAGGGCTCAAGAGGTTATTATTGTTGTTGCCAGCTTGTTCTGAAGTTCGTTTATTTTTTGGAATTTAATAATTCATTCTCTAGAAAACTACACAAGTGCTTCGTATTTATAAAAGTTCTGGGAGAAAGACATTCAGTGGAAATTTATTCTGGAATTCTAAACGGAAACATTTTAAACTGTGATTCAATCGAGGATCTATTGCCACCAGTACAACGACCTTATCTGACGTCATCGCCTCTATATTGGAACGTCATCGAGATTCGAACCAGGATTCAATTAGAACTGTTTAGTGATATGACTTATATTCTTCAATTGTAGGATTAAATTTTGGATTATATTCACCAATCGTAAGTCCTATTTCATATTTTTACATTGTTTTCTAGGGAAATAAATTATTTTGTTAAATTTACAATGCTTATTGGCTTCACTCATTCCTTTTGTTACTTTTGTACGAGCCTACACGTAACAATATATATATATATATATATATATATATATATATATATATATATATATATATATATATATATATATATATATCGGTATGTGTATGTGTTAAGAAGAAGAAGAAGAGCTACGATTTTTATAGCAGGTTCAAGGAAATATTTGACCAATGAAGTGGAAACACTTTGTATTTTCCTGCAACCATTATATAGCAAATAATGCTACTGGATGTAAAACACTTTACATGGGCACGGTCGTATGTTGGGGACTACAGTCAAAAGTCTTGTAGTGCATTTGCGGTAATGAGTATCCAATGAAAGATGAGAGGCAGGAAGTTTGAATGCTTGACTCTTAATGGCTTCACGTGCATGCTTTTCTTCATAAGTCAATAACAGACCTTCATGTGGTTTCTTTTGTGAATTGTTTGAAAATTTGGATCCCAGTTAACATTTATATTATATTATATTTCATAAGATAAAGATGTACTAAGTTTACATTAATTTCTTTCACATAAACGTTTTTGATAACAATACTTTTTTTTAATTTCATAGCAAAAATTCGCTGAAGACATACAGAGAACAGTGTGACTTTTAGATCAATTACAATATTCAGTGTGAATGGCAACAGCTTGTTGTGGGATTTCTTACGGGCATTAAACACATTAAAGCGTTCCAGAGTTAGTTAAATCTGTTTATATCTGACTTGTTTGACTC
>JAECUM010039439.1:0-29408 GCA_016617855.1 Megalonaias nervosa
AAAAGCAGAAAGGAAATCAAAGAAGAAAAAAACAGTGGAAACAACAGGTGAGGAAGAAGAATGGCAGGATACCTCGGGTGCCACTGGAAGTGGTATTAATACAAGTACAACTGGAAGTGGTCTTGTTACTTGTCCTAACAACGTCCTTGCTGACGTGGACAGATTAGAAATTCTGATTGGTGGAAAACGAGCAGGTAATAATTCTCCAGAAATCATTAATGAAGCAGCTGCTATTTGTCAACGATTATTTACAGGCGGTATCATGGATATTAACGTGTATCGGTCTCTCATTAATGAAATCGCCGATGATTATCACAGTGATTAAACAGTTAGATACAATTACTATAATAAAATGATCATACACGCTGCTCAACGTGGACCAACTATGGTCAGGGTGATAAATTCGAGATTACCTGCATACAAAACATTCTAGGGAGATGGACTCGGCGATGTTGTTCAGGCTTTATTTAGAAGGATAGCCCCAAAAGCAATACCGATTGTAAAGCAACTCGGAATGAAAGCTATTGACGTTGTTCGTGAAAAAGGTATTAGTGCTGCCGGCGACGTCGCCAGCAAAGCATTCTCTGCAATCAAGGATAGACTAGCACGATTAATACGACGAAAACATCAGCCAGTAAAACTACCCAGCACTGAAGTGATGCCCGCAAGTGTTAGTAAAATAATAAATCAAGCCGCAAACTAAAAAACTAACAGTTAGCCGATGAAAAGGAAAAACATATAACCGCTAGTCTGATGGCAGGAAGTGGTCTTCGTATTAGACGATGACCAATAACATAAACATATTCAAACGCATATCTGATCCCGCATTTGACATGGAAGCGCCAGTTCTCAAAGATAAATCGGTACGTGATTATCAATATTATTCTTACGACGCACGACAGCCAAATCAGCGTGGACGAATCGAATTACAAGTTCAAGATACAAGTAGATATTTCTTACTCGCTGAAGCATTTATTGAAGTAGGTGAAATTTTAAAAACAGATAATACTGAATACGGAGCTGATATTAGTGTTGGTTTTGTTAATAATGGCATCATGGCGTTGTTCGACAGTGCCACCTACATGATCGACGGAAGAAATATTGAATCGGTTCAAAAGGATGTTGACGTTGCCACAACAATACTTGGTCTAGCAAGATACAGCGACGATTATTCAAGATCAGCTGGTCCATCGATGATATTTACCAAGGATACTTCTAATCATCCTGAATACAACCAATATGAAATAGGACAACCAAGAAATTTTGCTAGAAATGTCAACGTGGATGTGCAAAGTATGATTATTGTCGATCCAGATTTCAACTTAGGATTTAGATCACGTCGAGCAATGTTGCAGGGTGGAAGCAGAAGATTTTCTTGCGCGATTCCACTATCACATATTTTTGGATTCTGCAGACACGTTAGAAAAAATATTTTCGGAGCCAAACATACAATTGTACTCGTACGAAATGCAACCGACGATGATGCAATATGGTGACCCGCCGGTGATGCTGGTAAGGTAATTCTAACAAAGCTTTCATTGTGGATGCCAGTAATGACTCCAACGATATCTGAAGAAGATCGGTTACTCACTTTCATGGGCAGCGGCGGCAAGTCGACGCTATCATGGTTAACAACAACCACAGATGCTGTTCAAAGCACAATTAATGGTTTATTTACATGGCAGATAGCATCACAACAGGGTGTCTTTGCGCCGCGACATATATTCGTTGTGCTTCAAGATGCTGTACGAGTAAATTATCAAACGCGTAGTATAATGATATTTGACAAACTCGGTGTTTCCGAGGTTTCATTGAGAATAAACGGACATCAAGAACCATCGGAGGACATTCTGTTGAATTTTGAACAAAATCATGTGGCGCGTGCTTATCATCGATTGATGACGTTTATGGGACGTGATCAAAACATTGATACTGGTTTACAAATATCACAGTGGGATTTTACAACGCTGTATCCGATCTATTACTTTTCACTGGAGCACTTGGATTTGTTTAGACAGTCCGTAATTGACATACATTTTCGAGCTCATGTTAACAGAGATGCTGAAGCTATTCCTAATTACAGAGCAATCGCTGTTATACTCAGCGATAAAACAATGCTACTTGAAGGTGTTGGTGGTCGCATGAGAGTCGTTGATGCTCCAGTAGAAAATATGCAAGCGTTAATTTAGAAGTCAAATATATATCATAAATGTCATATCATCATGTTAGTGTCAGTCTGACCCCGGGTCAGATTAAAAGACTTCAGTCAGAGTCAGCAAAGCGATGTGGAATAAAAATATTATTAAAACAAGAACAAATCGCAGGTGCCCAAAATAAATTATCTCTGACAGAACGCCAGTTCAAACATTTCAATGAAGCCAAACAATCAAAGAAAGGTATACGAGTAAATCTTTCTGCGGGTGCTATCAGTGACATCGTTAAGACAGGTGGTATATTTCCACTTCTTGCAGCTGTCCCAGCGTTAATAGCTGCTGCCGCTCCAGCTGTTGCAAAAGCTGCAGCGTTAGGTGCAGTTGGAACCGCTGATGGAATGGCATTAAAGAAAGCAACAGGAAAAGGAATTATACACGCAGAAAACTTAAAAAAAGATCACGGGCAAAACAACACTGAAGACGTCTAAGAGCATCAAAGGTGCCACAGCCGGGCCGTCTAAGATTGTCAGGCCCAGTATGCGGTCGCGGTCTGAGACTTCCAGGGTCTCGATACGGAAAAGGATTAAGACTTCCAGGGACTCGTTGATTTTTCCGATGTCTAACTCTGATTTACTCGATGCTGATAAGCAACTAAATATAAAGAATTTCAGAAGTGTTTTTATGCGTGATCAATTACCGAAAAATCCAAATCTGATTGAAACAGGTATTATTGATCTCGATAAAAGCTCTGGTCGTGGCACTCACTGGGTTGCATATGCAATTGATCCACGTGGTATTGTTTATTTCGATTCGTATGGGTTGGCACCACCAAAAGAATTTTAAAAATACATCGACAGACGTCAGAGTATTCCACTCTGGTATTCAACGCTACCAACAAAAAATAACCGACCCACCGATATTTGGCCGTGAAACACTAGCAGTACTTGATGCTGTATCAAGATCAACAAAACCACCTCATAAGGCTGTACACGAATACACGAGTGCCATGACAGCGTCATTTATTTAAATAATCGCTAATCATATAATGGTAGATGTTTACGGAAGATCAACTAAAACTAAAACCCAACAAGAACCAGGTGAAGACTTACTCAAGCGAGTAACAAAACAGATCAATGATGAATTATCTGACATGCTCAATCTTGCGAACGTTGATCCAAACGAACTTGTTGTACTTCAAAACCGTGAAGGAAAATTGAAGACGAGTAATATTTCAATCAACGATATTATTATTCGTAATCGATTATCGCGAGAAGGTCTTATTGCTGTATACGACAAAGAGGGCAAACTTGTTCATAGTGTTGTTAGTCCGTCGTCGATCCGAGATAGTATAAGTGAACGAGTGTTAAAAGCCGGTGATATAATGAACGGCGTCATTAACATGAATAACAATAAAATATTAATGTAGGAGAACCGATGGATAATCTCGACGCCTCAACGAAGAAATATGCAGACGATAAGGAAATTCCAGTGACAACTTTGTTGTCGACGATCAGTGATGGAATGACCGCATTTAGAACAGAATTTTTTAATCATGTACAACTGTTTATGAATTTTCGCAGAAACGTGAACAGAACCACTAATGAATTTTTTGGAAGTCCACCAACCGTTGATATTAAACTCGCAGACGTTAACATGAAACTCAACGATATTGTCAGTGGAATTCCTAATATCGTTCAAAAAACTAATCTCGTTAAAATTCCACACGGACAAATTAACAATATCGTGTACACCGTAGCATCAGGGTCATCAACATGGACACCACAAAATGATAAAATTAGACATACAGCAGAAGTAACTGGCGTGTACAGGCTGTCCGTATTCAGTAAAGAAACATTTAGGATATTTACTACATTTCCATGGCGTCATTCAATCGATGCTTTTTCTGGAATTGTATCTGTAGTGTTAAATAAAGATGCCGAAGAAGAATTTATACTGGAATCATCTGATAAAAAATTAATCTCGGCGCCTTACTGGTGGTGTCTGGAATTTGTAGCTGAAACACCTCAATTAATTACTCAGTAAATTATAATGATAGACGTTCAGCAATACAGATACGATCAAGTAACGACATGGCAGAATAAATTAAAAACCATCATTGATGATTATACAGCAAAAATAAAAAAATATCGTAGACATGCGGTTGTCGTTGACGTCATCGTTTATTCGGTTTCCGTGATTGTTGCTGGAACCGGCGTAGTATTATCAACGCTGACGATGACAGCGCCGATCGTTGTAACAATCATTGTTTCATCGTCAACCACTATCGCTGGAATATTTAATATTATCGCGAAAAAGATAAATACTTGTAGAAATGAAAAATTGAACGAGTACACGATGAAATTACATACTGCAACGACCGCATACTCTAAATTATCGTCGATGATTTCTTCGTCGCTCAACGATGGAATAATATCCGACGAAGAATTCAGTATTATAATAAAGATTTACAATGAAGTATTTGATGAAAAATCCATGAACAGGATTTAAAACAATAATAGTATAATAATGACATCGTCATTGGAATTATTACAACAGATCGTCACTAATACTGCTCCGGTAAGAACCACAATGATATCAGCGAGTTCAACTAATCCTGAATTCAGTATTAATTTTCCAACTGCAATACCAGCAAAAGAAATTGCATTAGCACAATTACGGGTTTATTATAGTTGGCCAAATATTAGGTCAAAATCATTCGGTGGACTACAACCGAATAATTCATTTGTATTTGCAAATAAAAATAAACCCGATGGAACTCCTGATTGGCAAGTAGTTAGTATTCCAACGGGCAGTTATGAAATAGAACAGATCAATGAAGAATTCCAACGCAGAATTAAATCCATTACAGGAAAAGAATCAAAGATAGCCATTACTGTTCACGAACCAACCCTGTCATCGGCCATTGAAATATTATCTCCGGATTACACTGTGGACATATATCAAAGTTCGATCAGGTCAGTGCTAGGATGGCCTGAAATTGAGCCTAGTGTTAAAGGTTCACCAAAACCACACCAAGATGAATTTTATACCAAAGAAAGATATTATTCAAAACATTTCAGTTATGAAAAGCCGCTGCGACAATACGTCGATGATCATGGACAGGTTTTAATTAATATAACATATGATAAGAAAAACGTTACGGCGAAACGAGGTTTCTTGTTGAAGAACTCAGTGAAGGATTACCCGTTGATAGAAATTTTTAAAATCTTATTCGAGCGATATCAGATCTGAACATGCAAGATTTCTCAATGATCTAAAAAATTTATTTTCAAGTATTATTACGTACTACAGCGAGGACACAAAACAACAAATCATCGAAACAATAAAGATATTAAATACAATTGCGGATCATCTTCAAGATGCCAATAGAGAAATTATGTCTTTCTTCGTTAACGTAGGATCACAGCAAGTTACCAAACATTTTAATATAACTCATCAACAATTACAAAAATTTATATTTCCCGGATTTGACAATACTGAGCTAATACAATCAGTCAATGATGTAACCAATGAAAACTTTCCAAAAATTTTAGAATCATGGAGAAAAACAGCACCACCAGCAAGTATTCTCAGATACCACAACAATCCGTGCGGTGAAGGTCGTCACGTTTCGCCGGGCATCCTCAATATACCATCAACGATCGCTGTCAATCTAGTATGCGATGTCATCCACGGCAGTTATCAAATTGACACTGAAAAATCCAATCAGGCCCAACAAGGATACATTCTGTATTCATTTACCCCTCAAGTCTCACCAGGCGATTTGATTGTATCAGAACCAATCAACGTTGTTTATCTAAAATGTCATAATCCATTCTTATCGCGGATACATTTCAAACTTTCTGACCAGTCTGGCCACTTGTTGGACTGTAGGTCAGAAATATTAAATATAAACTTTTATGTACGTTCGCCGTAACCTAGTTACGGAAAACACCAAGCAAATAAAAAAAAACCTTTGTCTGAATTTGATAACTGATCGGTACATTTTCATAATAATATATAATGAATGTACCGATCCGTTATTAACGATAAAGGTCTCAGATTCGCTAAATAACCGTTCTGTGAAAACCACCGTCGGAATAATTTTTCAACGTCTCCACCTCGTGATACACATAAAGCGAGATAACTCTGTCAAGTAAAACACCAAGCAAAAAAAAATCTATCAAATAAATAATTTTTTTTACCCCGTGATTTTATCAGGATCAGTAATGAATTACACAACACTATTAGTTTCGTTGTCAACGTCACCATGGTCAGAGTCACACTCGTCCTTATCTTTAGCCAGTAAATATTTCGTCATCGGGGGGCCCCGAGTGGCCGAGTGGTCTAAAGCGCTCTCCGTTACGGATCAGTGCCATCTCACCTCTGTCTGCGTGGGTTCGAGTCTAAGATTCGGCGAATGTGGATATGTGAGAAAGCTTGCCAGTAGCTTCTCGTGGGTCGGTGGTTCTTTCCGCGGATTTCTCGGTTTCTTCCTCCACCATTAATACTGGCCGCCATGTATAGCCTATCGTGTGCTGAAAAATGGCGTTAAGCCCCACAACAACAACAACAACAACAACAACAACAACAACTTCCGTCATCGACATAATATCTCTCAGCTGTTTTATCCGAGCGTGTACAATTCTTTTTGTTTCGTATTCGTGAGATAATTTCGATCTGATCTTTTCGATGGCCCGTGATAACGGCACAAATAATTTCACTTGCGTATCCGTGATTGCTGCCAGCGATCGTAACATCGCCTCCTGGATCAGCTTTATGAATCTATAATCGGAGGGCAGCGTATATCTATTCTCGGACTTTCGACATTGTAATGATTCAAAATCACTCATTATTTTTTCAGGATCAAGATCATCAGATATTTTTATACCGCTGTGTTGTAATTGCTTAATAGCAGCAATAATTGATGTGATGTTTTCATGATTCATTATATAATAAATATTTGTTTATATAAAAATATTTTTCTTAATAAAAATAAAAATGTTTTAGAAAATCGGACTGAATTCGCAATTTTGATGGGTATATTACCCGTCAACGCTAGAAAATCTGATCAAAATTATGTTGTTGGGTAACTTACCCGTCAAATTCAGAAAATCTGATCAAAGTCACAATATTGTTGGGTAACTTACCCGTCAAATTTAGAAAATCTGACCAAATTTCATAAAAAATAAAATTTTATTATAATAAAAATATTTCTGAATCAGAATAAAGATGAAAATATATTTCTGAATTAATATTTATTAAAAATAAAAATATTTTAGAAAATCTGACTGAATTCGCAATTTTGATGGGTATATTACCCGTCAAATTCAGAAAATCTGATCAAAATCACAATGTTGTTGGGTAACCAACCCGTCAACGCAAGAAAATCTGATCAAAGTCACAATTTTGTTAGGCAACTTACCCATCAAATTTAGAAAATCTGACTGAATTTCATAAAAAACAAAATTTTATCATAATAAAAATATTTCTGAATCAGAATAAAAATAAAAATATATTCTGAATCAGATAAAAGTAAAAATATATTCTAAATCAGATAAAAATAAAAATATATTTTGAATAAAAATAAACAGCAGCTATGATGTTCAGTCTACCATTCCACTGGGTCCCTTCTGCCGGTAAAGCCTTTACCAATAAGATCGTAAGAGTCCTTTTTTTATTTGGTAAAGGCCTTTCTTATGGCCCACAGGCACTCTTCATGGTTAAGACATGTCTTATGGTCCACAGGCACCATACTGAGACTTTTTGGTCCGGCAGACATACTTTCTGAATGCCCCTATGTGGGTACCCTTCAGTGAGGTCACAAGGTCACGAGTTCACATCATCCTGCTGTTTATTTTAGGGGCGCAAGTGCATAGACATACCCCACAGCGAATTCCTAATGTGAGAAACGAAATATTAGAAATTCAGAGGGCTGTCTAGACATATCGATTTCATGTACCCACCCCAATTAAACCACGGAGTAAGTGCAAAACGGCACTCACCACGTTGTTCAACATGGTGAGGGGTACATGAAATCTCTTGGGCTGCTGGCGCCCCCAATTATTAAGTAAATGATAATTATTAAAGAAAATGGCATCCTAACGCCACCCCCGACATATGTCCGATAAGGGGAATCGACCCATGGGCCTCGAGTACGAGAGCCAGACGTGTTAGCATTGCACCATCTTCCACTTACAAATATAAGTTTCAAAAATAAATATATAGCTATCTTAGCCTTGACTCTGTCACTACAGATTCTGAATAAAATAAAATAAATCACGAAATCTGCAATTTTACATATTTCTGCCGTTTCTGCCTGTTTAAAAATACTGCATTATCAAGCTAGCCAGAACTGTGTTAATAAATGCGTTCGATCGATATATTCCAGTTCTTTACTAAAAAAAAATCAATAATGACTACCGCGCACACGGCTTGTGTAAAACCTACTATAGCGCGGTTATCACGAAATTCGGGTTTTTGTGTTTGATCAATATAAAATATTCAGAATTTAATGTTTGATGGATTAGACTATCACTGTATATAAATGTGTGGTCATGTATACGCAATAACAAAAGGGAGACAACTGTTTGATTACTCTATCAGCGATGACGGACTTATCTCGCTTCATTGTGCATACCGAAATTTGATCTTTTGTTCACATTTCTTTGAAAATGCCGATCTTCTTGAATTGTTTGCAACAAAACCTATTGAAGCCACACAAATGTCAAAGTATTTAGCAGCTGAATTCATAGATGGGAAAATTATTTCTTCATTTGTCTCTGCATTTGTGGATATAACCGACCTCGGGGTCTTAGGATGCATACCAGTATTTCCTATCTTACAATTCTGACTTTGTGTAACAACAAGCAGGTTACATAAATTATTATCTTTCGGGTCTGAATTAATGTGATCGATCACAAGTCCATCTTTGATGACCCCATGAAAACACTCGAACACGAACCTATGGGAGTAATATCTCTTTTTTCCAGCATTAAATCTGAAATACCCGGTATTATCAACATTTCCGACTGATTTTTTTTACTCTGCAGTTTCTGATGACCCCATCATGAGACGCTTCGTAATTTTTAATGATAGGATGTTTTACAAATTCATTTTGCTCCATTATATATAATATTATTTGTCTAAATGATTATTTTGAAAATTTGGCCAGATAGTCTTCAGCGGCTTTTATGGGGGATTCATTATTATATTTTTTATCATAATATCGTTTCAGCTCTCTGTATCTTTTACCACCGCATTGCACACATAACCGTGTTTCTCCTCTGACCCCAACACCGCATCGTAAACACGGTTTCGGTCCTAGACTACCTTTGCGAAAACTTTGCATATGTTGACCACAGAATTCATTTATGCATGATTTATTACAAGGTGTTGAATAACCAATCATGAGCCAACTGCACTTATTGTTTGTTTGAATCATTATATATATATAATTAAAGTTTAATTAAACATAAATTTGCTTTAATTATAGTATGGATGAATTTGAGAGATTATCCGTAATTTAACCTTCCGTCGTCTCGGCGGGAACAAGATTTGATCTTGACAAACTACCAAAATCTAAATTTAATTTTTCGATGCAAGATCTGACTTTGATAAATAGCGATATAATCGATCGTATCCGTGAAGCCAAGAAAGAATTTCGTAACGACGGTGCGGCTCATACTTGGTCGACATTCAGGATCATAAACGACACCAAAGGTGTTGTCGATGCTAGAATGAGTGACGACGAGGTAGAAATATCAACTATTTCGACAATCAGCGCTATATTATTCTAGTACAATTTATTGTTCAGACAGATGATGACACTTGGATTATCCGTGATAAACGTGACCCTGTACGACTTCATACTGGAAATAATACTGTTACATTAAATAACAAATCCAAGCCCGGAACATTGACTGGTATTGAGAAACCGTATTGTGAACAAACGTATCCTGTAACTGCAGTTGTTTATGCGATATATCCGTTAAATGATAAACCTAGCGTTAATAATCTCAAACCAATGAAATTTTCCTCGACAACTTTGTCAAGGGGACTAAACTGCATAGCTGAGCGAGTTATGGAACATTTCTCAAAAGCAATACGCGGAAACGGTTTAACGGATCTAAGACGTAAAAAAATAAATGCGTGGGCAGAAACAGTTAAAGATACCGGAGCATCTATCAGCAACGTTGCTAAACTAGAAAAGAGATTGAGATTTCCAATAACAGTACAAACACTAACCGGAGACATTTTGTACGAACCGAAATATACAAAAAATGGAACTCCTATAACGATCATTGATCAAAATGCACATGCATGGACTAATGCTATAACAATATTTCCACGAGACAGAACCGTTAAATTTTACATCGATTATATATTTGACGTTATCAGTGATATTAGTAAGAGTGACCCTGTATCCGTGTGGTTATTTCAGAGTTCAGATTCGTATTACGGTCAATTTGTAAGGCTTAAAGGAGAAATTTACCGTAAAGAATCTCTCCACGAAAAAATGAAGAATCTTGCATTGAAATATAATTCTGATGATGCTGAAGTTGAACAATTACTAAATAATTGCTTTAGAGTTCCATCGGTTGCTGCTCACTTTGCTCAAGAGACAAATTCATGGAAACCGACACGATTAGAGTTTCTTGAAGACATCCAGCACAGTTGTGTCGAATACGGACACGGCGGATTATGGAATACCAAATATGATTATAGCGATATTATATCGGTTGATATGGTAGTGTGTTATCCTGGGAGTTTTCTTGGATACGGAGACTGTTCTAAATACTTCAAAAGATTCGGACATCCCACACACGAGATGACCAGAGTTGCGATAAACGGACTCTTGCCAAATTTTGACATAACTGGATTTGCTTGTATAGAGTCATTCGAGTTTGCGAAAAATCTGCATCCGATTATTTATGTTTGATTTGGAAGACATTTCTCCGAAAAAAATATTGGGCTCCAATAGTACTATTACGATATATGCTTGATATTGGAATTTTAGTGTCGTTGAGCGTAAGTGAAGCTATTATATCGTATCGTCCGCAGAAGCAAGTTTGGTTACCACAACAAAAGAAATATTCCCCGTATGAAAATCCTGATATGATTGATTATGAAAATAAAGTTGCAAAAGATCTTTGTAGGAAAATAATTGGTAAGTTTACTCAAGGAGGATTGTATGATCATAAACGAATGTGTACAAGATTAATTATGGATGATGCTGAACTCGATTTTATAATTGCTGATACAACGGAAAAAAAAACACATTTATGAGTCGGAATAATGCTTATTTGTCAAACGGGTCTAAATTAGGTACAATCGTGAGCTATATCGATGGTGAGTCAACGCAATTTACTCATTTAAGATCTTCTGTGCTCGCTTACGTTTCTATAAACTTATTATCGATGATAAATAGATTTCCTCGTTACGCTGTCAGAGTTGCTACGGATTCATTTTATATAAATAAAGCGTATTTAGATTTGCTAAAACCGCTACTCGGTAATGGTGGATGGGGATCATGGAGAATAAAACAAGAAAATATACTTGACTATTCAGAATATGCAGACGTTGAAATCAAGGAAATATATTACGGTAATGACAATCAAATATTGAAGTCGTCAGCACCATCTGTGTTTGATCCTGAGACCAGACATAAAACCGTTTATCTCAATGGGCCTGGAGGTTCATGAAAAATAACACGTGCCATTTAATTATTTCGCCGTAATGATGTTACGGGTTTGAAGAACTCCGTTGATATGATTGTTCTGACACCTACACATACACTAGCCAGAGAAATAAATGAACGTGGAGTAAAATCTCAAACTTATCATGGTTTCTTCAGATGGTGCAGGGATACGTGGACACCTGAGCGAATGGGTGAGAAATATATACCCCAAATTATCATCTGGGATGAAATTTGTACAGTATCGTTAGAAACATTAAAAATATTTCTCGATTGGTTACTGACAAAAAATACTGCTGTGATAATGTTCGGCGATCATGGTCAACCACCACCTTTCGTTGGGCAGTCTCCGCACGAATGGTTAAAAATGTTTGTGGATTATTATGAAGAGATAACCGATGATCATAGAGCTATTGATGAACCTCTGAAAGAATTTAAAAGATTAATCAGACTACAGCCAGATAGAATAAAATGTGAGATAGCGCGTGAAATAATTCCGGAAACTCCTGTGAACGATTTTTGGAATTTATGGAGGCCAAACGATTTAATAGTTGCGAGTAGAAAAATAGTTCGTGATGAATTGCAAGAGAAATTATTTATGTTACATAAAGAAAAGTTTTCAAATCTACCCGTACCATTATGTTATCGCCCAGTGGATACTCGACGACAGAATATTGAAGTTGAAATTCCAGGAACAAATGAAAAACAAAATCTTGTATTAAATGATATTGATTTGGTTGATGTTGATGTTGTTGAGAGCGCGTTGATCATGGATACAACTCCATGGAAAGTAGGATACGCTATAACGATTCATTCGTCACAAGGACTAACTATTACTGATACAAATATCTGGATTGTCGATGACAGAATTAAATGGTCAAATTTGCTTATCTCGCAGTGTCTCGAGTCAGAAGAATATCTCAACAACACAGGGTTATTATGAATTTTACAGAAAAGAATAATCAAACTGCTAGCGACGATGACAAAGTCGTTGTTGGCGTAATAAGAAAAAAAAATATTTGGTTATAAGCAATGTGACAAAAAAAAATAATCGCGACTTTGATATCGACGCTGAATTAATTATGACACTAAAACAACGACAGAATAATCATTGTGCAAGTTGTAATTGTAATATGCTATGGGAGTTTACGAGTAATAATCCAAGACAGTTCACCGTAGACAGAATTAATAGTGATCTTGGTCACACACGCGAAAATGTGATGCTGACCTGTCTTGAATGCGATCGACGTAGAGGTGCTAGTTTACAAAAGTGAACGCGGTGGTAATTGTGTGTCCTCAGGAATTACTTGTAATTGTTCACGTACAAATCCACGTTGAGAAGCAATTGAATCCAGTCTGTATATTGCGGGTCTACCTGTGGATCTAACCACGCTAGAAATTTTATGTGTAGTAACACTCCAGATAGGATCGGTTGCTCTTTTTTTACTCCCTTCGAGTTCACCGGGTTCATATAAATACCTGACAGTCACATTACCTAACAATGACTGTTTTGAAAAGTCACGTCGTTGTCCGTAGTCATCGCTACGGGGTATATGTTTCTTTGTGATTGCATTAATAGGTTTCATAGAAGTTGCACGAGTAATTTCATTATTTAACGCAGCTATCACACTTGGTAACCTTGCAACCCATTCACGAGATCTCATGTCGCTCTGAATTATTTCCTTTTCATACTGGTACCCAAATAACCGCTCAGCGAGTGTTCGATTAAATCTTTCAACTATTGCCTGATCACAATGAATTGCGATGTGTCCTTGTCTGATTTTGACATTATGCTTTTTCATCAGCGATGATACTGCACCAAAAAATTCTTTGCCAGGATCAACTTGTAGCAACTGTGGCCATCGCAAAGGTCCTCGTTGATAAATTCGTTCAAACGCAGATGCAACTTCAGATGCTGTTTTTGTTGATAATGGTTCCGCTTCCTTATATCTACTTGCAACATCAACGACAGTTAACGCGTATTTGTATGTGCGTGATTGACGTCCACGTATTTTAATAGTATCATGTGGTAAAAACAAAATATCTGCTTGATGAACTTCATTGGGAACGCCGACATCAAAATGCGCGTGCTGAATTCTTTTAGGTGGACGTAGATAGATTTGCCATATTGCCTGTCGTGATAACCACGCTAGAGCAACAGCACGTGAGACTTTTGCTGCTTCAGCAAGTTTACTAATAGCTGCTTTGCCCTTCCAATATCCTCTTGGGCTATAATAAATGGACTCCATTATTATAGTTATATAATTAATTACCCAGCCCCTAGCATTATTTTACCTTTCATAGCCAATTTTACTAGAAAACTAGCAAGTATTTTCTCTGAGAGATTTATCAGGTATAAAAGTTAACGCATGAATCAATTTCACATCTGCGAGATGCCGTTGTTGGAAATCTTTGCTTTTATACG
This sequence comes from Megalonaias nervosa, assembly GCA_016617855.1. Classification (NCBI taxonomy): domain Eukaryota; kingdom Metazoa; phylum Mollusca; class Bivalvia; order Unionida; family Unionidae; genus Megalonaias; species Megalonaias nervosa. Next base: position 14,276 of record JAECUM010039439.1, read on the forward strand.
CAACATCATGAACGTGACCCGCTTGATCAATCTTATTTGTTGAATACTCTCCTGGTCTTGGTTGATCTCGTTCGTCAAGTCGGATATCAAGTCGAGTTCCAGGACCACAATAATTGTATCCGGGTAGATGTTTTTCCCCGGAATACTTCGCCGAAGGAGCCCCTGGCAATTTTCCCAACGAAACAGCGATATCACCTCCCGTCGCTGTGTTTGAAATAAATTTGTATTTTTTTGTACCACACTTTTCACACTTACCTGTCAGTGCGCGTCTTTTATTTTTCGTTACTATTGTTGTTAATCCAACGGTGGGGGTGGGTGCCTTGCATCGAACACAATAAAAATTCATATTATTTATTATTATGGATATAATTGACTTTTCGGCGACACGAAAACAAGAGCCAGTCAAGCATCACCCAGCGCTACCGAATTCTATTAGAATGATTATAATTGGGCCATCTGGAAGTGGTAAGACACAATTATTGCTTAATCTGATAATGAGATGGCTGAAGTGGGATAAATTATATTTAATAGCTCCATCCGTGGATGATCAACGATGCTATGAAGTACTTAAAGATTTTAATGAAAATGCAAAATCGTTATATGAAGACAGCGACAGTGATGGAGTCAATGTCATTGATTTTGTCACTGATATTGATGAAGCGCCATCTGTAGATGACCTTGATGGACGTATTAATAATTTAGTAGTATACGACGATGTCATGCTGGACAAACAATCAAATCCAGCTCGGATATTTTCTCGAGGTAGACATAAAAATACAGACGTGATTTATGTTACCCAGCGCTATACACAAATACCTAAAGTGATCAGAGATAACTGTAATATTTTAGTTGTGTTTAACGGAGTTGATAATCATACTTTACAAAATATTTATTATACTTGGTGTTCAGGAGACGTGGACATGAATAAATTTAAAAATTTCTTTGCACACGCGCAAGCTACTCCGTTTGGTTTTATAACAATAAATTTGCATGATCCTAGGTCGAGATATCGTAACGGACTTGATACATTATTTGGATAAAAACCACAGCAGCATAGAGGGTAAACTGACAGAAATGACACGCACGAGCACATAAACGAACACGCATAGCATTTACAAACACAGATGTCACGAAAAATAACAGCGTAAATAACCCACGTAGAGGGAATCTCAATTCGGTTAGAGGTTCTGGTTTAACGTTATTGACCCTATATCTTTTTCCTTATTTAGTATGATTTTCATGTTTAAATATATTTGTTCGAAAACTAATTTGTAGGGTTCATCCTCTCTGCTGCCAAAACCCATATAATTCTCTGCAATATTCTCTTTACTGATTGGCTGCATCCATGGGAATTTTCCTTACCCCGATTTCTGAAACCTTTTCTTTGCTAACATATAGCATTTGGGTTGCCATTTTTCAAATCAACTGGCTAAAGGTGTTTTGGCAAGAAAAGGTTATGTCTGTCAGAGTATGGCCAATTTACCTCACAAGGGCTCGTTAAAAATAAAACTGAGGGTATCAGTCAATGGAAAGGTAGCTGGGTGGACCTGTTAAGATGGACCCTATCCTATGGCAAGCGTGGTTTAAATGTTAATTTATATGAATAAATACACTTGCCTCTGTTTAGAAAAGAACGTGGACATATGCTGGTCTCCCAACTGACAATGTCATTCAAGCACAGGATTTTTTATATAGTAAAACAGCTCCAAGGAGCTAATGTTTCTTATTATTTGATGCAATTCTGACTTCAAATAAAATATGTTTAAGTCTAATATACCATTCCAAATCAAATAACGCAAATAACTGGTCACAAATACATTACAATAAATCTGGAAATTCTGCATCCAGTATGCATCCCCTCACATGAATATCCAACAACTGGAATACTTAGTAATGAAATTGACACGCTTCAGTGGAAACATTGTTAAACAATCTCATCAAAACTGATGAATATGGCTTGACTAACCTAAACCATGTGACATCACACAGGAATTTCCATGCTGTTTGTTACTGGTTATAGAACTGCACATTATTCATTCAACTGGCGTCTGGGACTATTTTTTACTTGCAACAAATGAAAGGTGCAACATCTGAGCCAGTATGACAGAGATCTTTTCTTCTTTCTTTCTTAACTATTTCCAAGAAAATAAAAACTGTGATAAACAGAATCTCATGATACTCGTTGAATAAGATCCAGCCAAGACTCACAAAAGCTGGATATTATATACCCGTTTATAAATTCAACATTAAAACAGTACCCATTTGAAATTCTGTATAGCTGCCATAGTAAAACTGCATGTTAGATGAGGGCAAATACATAGCAGTAGCAGCAACCCATTTTAAATTAAAGCTTGATAGAATCCATTACAATTGTTGGTCATTATTGTCAGTTATTGATGTGTCATGTATAGTCATCTTATGATGATAAAAACATCATGGACCAACCACTATGCTGCCACAAAGTTTGTAATAATTACCCTTTTGCACATGCACAGTTATTAATCAATGGAAACTGTACAGCAACTATATATTAATTTCCCTCACATGTACCTAAGTGACATGTTGGACAAGTGGGGATTTAGTTAAGTAAGTAACCTGTACAACATTTCTTAACTTGTTTTGCCACCTTTGGTAAAGGCAAGACACAGACCTTACTCATTCCATTGATTGTGTCTTTAGCTTGTATAATGTTAGGGCATAACTTTTTATACATTTCAATACAATTCCCTAACTCTGCAGCAGTTGGTGTAATTTTTGGGTTAGAGAATAAGTAAGCATTTCCCTTTCGTGTCTACAAAACCATTATTCTCCTTATGTTCCTATTTTTTTAATACTTAAAATCAAATCCCAAACTGAATGGGGGTGTGTGTGTGTGTGTGTTATTCACATCATTTTTGAATTTGAACATATTTCCAGCTTTCTTCTACCTGGTTGGTAAGGTCATAGTCAAAATAAAATTAAAATTGATTGGTATCAAGCAGGGCGATAGGTGAGACATTTACTTGATTGATCTGAATAATGCATTATTATTTCTTACAAGTAATGCATTAAATGAGTCAGCAAAGTACCTGAGTATGATAGGTGTGATGTCAAATGTTTCTCTTACATGTTGAATTAAATCATCAGTAAGGTAAACAGCAGTTTTACCAGATACATCAGCTTTCACGTATTCATTCATGTGCATAATGTATTTATTTGATTTTGCCCTGTTGCAAATTTCATACCAATTGCATTTTTCTAGGTGCATAATTTTTAGAAAGGCCACAACCTACAAATTCAGCAGCCTCATAAGGGCTCTTGCAATAATCATTCAAAAACTGGTTTCAGGTACTTCTCAAGTATTTTGGAAAGAACGTCATTGTTTTCCTAAAATGTAATAGCTTAAGCTTTAAGGCCATCCCTCCCAGATTGAGCAATCTCTTGAACATACTCTTAACATATTTTCTTTATTATCAAAATAGTTCATTGCTCTTGACTTGGAATATACTAAATAGAACATTTTATACAATGTATGATGTCTTACTTGATGACCCATGGATTGAAAGCCACATCGACTAGCATATATATAAATGCAAAGTCAAGCACACATAAAAACCCAGTATTGGATTCATGCTTGAAAATCAAATAATTTCTCATATCCTAAAGGCAAGTGTAAGCAAGTCGCATGTTAGTAAAGGTTATATTTGTGTATATACATTTTTAAAAAAATTAACTCAGAACTATTGCTGTCCATATTCATTCATTCATACAAGGTTCAGTCATTGCTTTAATCTACTTCTCAGTGTGATTTATTTGTAATTTTATTTAAACGTAAAGACATATTTTGTTAAATTAAGAAAACACTTAGGACATGTATTTGGATGAATGATTGTGACAGTGAAAGAAATCAACATAAGGTTCCATTCCATGTGCTACTTTGATAATGATGGAAAGTACAATTTTTCTCAACTTGTCAACTTTTTTTTCCTTGTTAATCTCTCAACATTTTATTGATACTGACAAAACTATTAAGTTTATACTAAGGTCTGGATTTTTATTAATGCAATATTGCAAAAAGTATTCACTATGGAAGCAAATTCAATCAGTGATGAAAACAAAAAAATTGATGTTCTGCACTTAACATTAAAACAATACCATTGTCTTTCAGTTATGATAATACAATAAGTAATTGTTGAACAGATCGTAACAATAGAAGCATGTCAATGAAACGTGAATGAATTTCACAGTAAAAGAGACATGTAACTACTTTTTACTGGGTTGTCCTTACCACTTGTTCAAAATAAATTTCATTCCCCCAGCTTCCATTTGACACAAATGTCCAATCTGACTGATCATTGTTTCTTTTGCTCTGACAAAACCATGAGATTCATGTAGATTGAATTAATGCTGACTGAACAGTAGGTGTCTAGTATAGATCGGTATATGCTATGAAGAAGGTTTTTAAACCATATCATGTTTGGTTTGTTTTGGATAATCTTTAAAAAAAAAACAACCCAAGCAGCACACTAAATTTTGTATCGTGTTGAGGCAAGCAATATGCCTTGCCTAGTGACACACAATGAATATACTGTATGTAAAACAATATATCAGTATCAATGTAAAATTGTTCAAGAAGTGGAATAGCAAGAAATTCTGAAATTAACCTTGCCCCAACTTAATTCTGGGGCCCCCTCCCCCCAAAAGGTTGTTTGATGGTAACTTCAGCTCCAACCCCCAGTTGTGAGGATTGCATGGGCGGTTGCTATGCCACTTGGTTTAAGGAATCAATTGCAAATGGAATTTTTCAGCGACAGTCAGAAAAAATATCCAATATTGGCCTAAACATCAGCCTTCCCCCTCACAGAAGACGGTGTTTTCGTCTTAATGTTTGCCAGATCTGGGTTGTCATGAACGATACATCAATATCAATGTACACTTGATCAAGGAATCAATTACAAATCGAACTTTCCGATGATGTGGTCTTAGAGACACTTATTTGACAAAATACCGTCACCACACCCACCCCTCTTTCATATAAAGGAGATGGCATTTTGGTTTTAAATCATTGGCAAATGAGGGCTGTCATCTATCACCTTACATGAAGGAATCGACTGCAAATAATTTTTTATTTTGTATATGATGCCGTCGGAATGTACAATATTGGACCAAATATCGTCACATTCACCTCCTCGTGGATTAGGGTTGCTATTTCGATCCTAATATCTGGCAAAGTCTGAGGCGTCATGTACAACGAAATATCAATATCGATGTAAAAATTGATCAAGAAATTTACTGCAACCAGAATATTTTAGATAACGTCGTGTGAAGTGTTTAATATTTGCAAAACAATAGTTACATTCACCCCCTCGGAAAAGACTGGTGATATTTTCGTCTTAATCTTTGGCTATATTAAGACTGTCGCACATTACCTCATATATATTTCACGTAAAATGTATCAAGGAATCGATTGGAAAAGTAATTTTTTTGATGACGCTGTGTAAAATGTGCAATATTAACAAATTATCGTTGTGTGCACCCTTTTCCTTCATCTTCGCCTACTAGTAAAAAAAATTTGTAAAAGTAATTATATGACCGAATTTGTAGTTAAGCTTGAAAACAAGATAACGACTACTGTAGTTCAAATCGAAAGTATCAGCAAAATTCACACTGAGTCACTAACACACAGAATATTAAAGGAATACATGTGCCACGGTTAGATTAACGAGAGTTCTCCATATGAGGACATTTATTTTAATCACGTGACAATATAGCGTCGGCGTTCACCTGACTTCGTATAGCGGAGGGTAGCGCAGGGAGCATACGAAGCAGGGAACCAGAATAGATTGCCTTTAGTATTGTGAAAGACGTTTCGAGTGTAAGTTCATTCACAGAGTCTCAATAAAATTAAATTTAGCTTGCCCAGTTTTCAAATTATGAATTACAAAATCTACACATTAAGTTCATACATAGACTGCTCATAATGGACTAATGCCAAAAATGTTGGCAGCAGCGTGTGTGACAACATTGCTTCTTTCGTAGACAATTTTTGATTTGCTTAGTGCGTAGATGAAGTTAAATTATTATTAGCTCTGGACCTTTTTTATATGTATTTAATGTCTTTATCAATTTAGTGACTAGTGGCAATTAAGTGAGCACAGCTATGGCAATATCTTCAAACAAAGTATTACGTTCTGGTAATTAAGCGAGTTGAAGACGTTGCTAAATGGTACCCTTTTGCATCCATTACCAATATTGTACTGTGAGTTACGTTTTTGTTCAGAGAAGCCACCCAGTTTTCCCCAACGAAATCATTTAACGTATTTTCATTTCTCTTTAATTTCACGTGCAGTTTTATAACTTTTAATATATAACTTTTAGTAGGGTCCGACCATAGTCCTATCAATGCTAATCTACCTCCTAGATTTGATTCTTGCCCCAGTGAACTCATACATTTGAGGTACAACATCAATTGGTCAGACCTTACTGCTGACAAAGAACTGAATTATACTCAGACATCTGCATTTTTATTAAACACGACAGAGAAACCATGGATTATACACAGATATAGTAAAAACTTTTTCCAACTCCGGTCAAAGTTTACAAGTATATCCAAACATGGTCGCCGAGTTATGCCAGGCTTGAATGTCTGTGTCAAAGAACTGCACGACTTTATACGAAATGCTTACCTTGTGTGGCATGATAACAGTAAACCTCGTCGTGGCCATCTCAGTTACCACATGCGCCAAATAAGAGCACAATTTAAATATGTTCTTAGATTATCTAGGAAGGAAGAAGTCCAACATAAAGCAAACTTGCTAGCCCAATAATTTGAAAATTTCGACCAACATGAATTCTGGAAGCAAGTTAAACAAAATACTACAAATTCACCGATTTGTATTGATGGAAACCATGGTAAAAATAATATACGCAACATGTGGAAAAAAATCATTTTGTAGACTTACTCATTGTATTAAAAACGAATCGAATACGAAGTGTGTTCTTTCAGCATTGAATATCCATTCTGCTCGTACATAAGTAATCACACTATCTGAGATCCAACGTGCAACAGTGGAATTGTTCAGTGCTCTGGACCTGGGATACAACTGTTAGAAGTGTACGAAATTTACCACTTTCCCAAGACAGACAAATACCACAAAGTCGACTAGACTCGAAAAGGCATTTTCGCAGACTACAGGAATGCTTTTTTGAAACTGAAACAAGAAGCCAGCGGCTATCCTTCCTGGTGTCACACTCCCGAAGGCCAAAAGAAACTCAAAGAGAAATACTGGGAGCAGGAAGGCATCACTTTAGACCACGTCGAGAGAAACGAAGGAAGGCGATCGTTTGCCAAAGTGATGTTAAATTGCTTGTGGCAAAAAAATGGCACAACAACCGTGTTTACCCAAGACGGCGTATTTGTCCGAACCTTCCCGCTACTTCCAGATGATTCACGACAAACCTAAATACATGAAACACGTGGACGTCGTTAGTGCGGACTTGATCTTAGTCAGTTACAAAGAAGAACTGGACTTTGTAGAAGCCGACGAATTTGGAAATGTCATCATTGCGGCTTACGTGACAGCCCATGCTCGCTTAAAACTGTACGAAGCTTTAGAACTGATAGGAGATCGTGTGATGTATTTTGACACGGACAATTGCATCTACATCGATCGCCTAAGTCAACAACACCCTAACATCGAAGGAGACCGTTTAGGATCCTGGACGGACGATCATCCCGACGACAAGATTCTAAGTTTTGCAAGGGGCGGTCCCAAAAATTACGGCTACGTATACCGAGACCCACAAGGAGAAGTGCACACCGAGTGTAAAGTGAAAGGATTGACTCTCAATTATCGCACCAGTCGAGAGGTGAACTTTGGAGTCTTGAAAGAATCCTTGCAGTCTGGACAGGATGGAAATTTTAAAGTGACCACCCACGAACTGCACAAGATTGTACGTTTACCCACACACCAAATCGTCAGCCGACCCTTTAAAAAGTCTATTAAATCGTGTACCAGAAGCGAGTACGGCTTCCCAATCACTTCACGTTACCGTACGGTCACGCCGATATTGGCCAGCACATAAAAGGGACAACGTCCAAGACCGATAGTTCATTGTGACTACCATTGCCAAGCGAGAAAGATGAATCCTTTCAAACAGCAAGTATCAAGAAAGAGCAAACTCGAGTGCGATGCTGTGCCTTGCGATGGCAGGCGTATGCCGTACGCTATGGCCTCAGCGATTCAGTACCACATCATGGAAACTTTTCGATACCAACCATGGAAAGTGATGCTGTGCGTATCAAACCTGATGGATGCGAAAGCGATGCTACTCGTTATCGTACACCTTTTCACTTTACTGGTTTTCATGGTCGATGTCATCATTATGAAACCATGCGGCTACCACCCTATAGATGTCATACAAAACTGAGCACAGTCCTGTATATTTCACCGTACCCTCACCGAAATGAACCGGTGAAAGACGAATATTCATTCCCAATGCGATTGCCTGAATACTGTGACTTTGAAAGTCGATTCCAAACCTTCCGAGGAAAATGGCCAAAATATCTGGGAGGACATTCCCCCGAAGAATTAGCCAGAGCCGGATTTATCTACTTGGGTGAAGGGGATAAAGTCAAGTGCTTCAGTTGTGGTGTGTCACTTCACGAGTGGGAAAAGAAAGATTCCGCTTACTTGGTGCATGCTCGATGGTCTCGGGATTGTCACTACCTACCTTTAGTGGGACCTCATCATTGAAGTAGCATACCATGTTGTTTAAGAAACCAGCTTGGCTAGGAGTCAAACGTTGGACAACGCCTAGAGAAGTATTTAAATACCCTTTAAAAAATAATATTCAACTATTTCCAAACCAATTGCAAGAGATGATCTACAAGGACATTTGGCAGGGACTTGCCAGAGCAAAATCTCAGTGGGTGACTCTAGATCTTTTGTGTCGAGAAATTCACAAGAGAAAAGCGACAAAAGTCAGCAAACAAGTCAGATCTCTCTGGATCAAGTCTGTGTTCTTCCTATTATTCCACTTTAGACGGTCGTTTACATCAGAAGATTTTATTACCATTTTTGACCTTTACCCTGAATGGCAGTGGTCAGAAATTTTTCACTATGTTTGTCACTTTCGCTCTAGGAGAACTGTTTGACTGACATGGTCATGGATACTTTACAAGAGAACATTCGTGGTTTGCCTGTGGAGTTGAGATAACGCATTTACCGAGAGTTGGTCAAAATACAAGTGAAACGCAAAGAACAATTGCATTCGTTACGTCACCCATGTTTAAACCACTGGTACATAAATGCTATAAGAGGACTGATTCTGACGAAAGTTTTCCAGCAGCCATACATTGATGAATCGCGTGAAATTCATAAATTTTTGGATGCCACTCATTCAGCTTACAAGGTGATCTTAATACACCGAATTCCAGAAGAAGAGTTAGAGGATTACCAAATTCGTTTACACAACGTAAACTTAGTTCAAGAGGAAACTTCTGTACGACGTGTGGTGTGTGAGTTAGTGACTAAACATTTTTGGTACGGTACTAAAATAAATCCGATTCTGTTCAAAAAGTACACTTATTACCTTACACCAAAGAGGGTAAAAAACGGACTACCATGCCACGACCTTTATCAGTCGTGAGACAACAGATTCCGTGGAAGGAAATCAATGACACTATTCAAACAGTGGAGGATTACCATCGCATTTTACGAAAACTGTGTCCATTGAATTGGAAACGACGTGTGGTGTGTGTCTGAGTGACTTGTTTTTGCTGAGATTTCGTTTACCGGTCAATTCCTTGTTAACTCTTTACGAACAGTACATATCACCCCAAAAAGCATAAAAGTGGTTCCTTTAAACGTACACGAAAAACTCATTCTGCTCAAAGCTTTGCGCTTTCATCTCGATACTTCTCCACAAGTGGTTAGAGCGTCCTCCTCGGATGCGGGAGGTCGTGGGTTCGATCCCCGGTCGAGTCATACCAAAGACTTACAAAAATGGTACTAACAGCTGCTTCGCTTGGCGCTCAGCATTAAGAGGTTAGTGTTAGGACTGGTTGGCCTGGTGTCCGGATAATGTGACTGGGTGGGACATCATGCTACATGTCTGCGGCATGATGTCCCAGTGCTAGACATCACTGTAAACTGCAACACTGCAGACATCGTAGCGATATGACTGAACAATTGTTAAAGCTACGTTAAAAATCATAATCACACACACACACTTCTCCACAACCTCTACAGGAAAGAAAGATTCGTCAACTTTTAGGTACTGAAGATGTGTACGATGATGTGTGTGTAGCTTGTGACTTACACCCTCACTGGAAAGATGTACATGACTGGAAATGTTGGGGTTTCGAGGCTTGGACAAAGGAAGTGGCACACTATACCCAAGATTTGTCATCCTAAAATTGTTTAAACATTCAGTGAAAAAAGTAACTTTTAAACCAGTGTTAGTGACAGTTCCAGAAGAAGAACAACCCGTCACCTAGGAAAACCACTCTCTTCAGGACAGGACTGTCATTGACATCCCAGAAAGATCATTCCGGAAGGACCCCTGTGTGACTGTGCCAAGGAATGTAGAGACTCTAAGAACATTACACACTGTCCCTAGGACACCACCTCCTGGTCACCAAAAATGTTGTACAGAGACCTGTTTATATTCCCCTATGATCGTTTTGATGTGTCTTTTATTCATGTACTTAACCATTTGGCTTTTATGTATTTCTGTCTTTCGTGTTGTTCACAATTAGAGATGACAATAAACGTGTCCTGAGAAAAGTATAAAAACTCTTGTCTTGTCTATCTTCGTGTCAAAGGTGACATTTGTTACAGTACTGGTATGGCTACCTCTACTGTCTCTGCTCCTTCTTCCTCCAATTTCAAAGTCATCGACGAACACTTAGATCGTGCCAGTTGGGAGGCCTTGTATCATCGCCATGCTGAACCCAGTGGTTCAGGCAAAACCGAATTTGTCAAACGTTTGATCGAACATAAACATCATTTGATCGATTGTCCACCTCGACGGATCGTGTGGTGTTACAAAGAGTGGCAATCGGCGTACAGCCTTCTGCGAGAAAGTCAAGGCGATTCCATCGTCTTTGTGGAAGGTATTCCTGGCGAAGACGACGGGATCGTGTCTGACTCTAGTCAAACTCATTTGGCTATTTTTGACGACATGTTAGGAGAAGACGAAGAAGATATTAAACTGTGGTTTACGCGCAAAGGGCATCATCGTAATGCCAGTGTCATTTACATCACCCAAAATTGGTTTCAACAAAGTAAAGCCCATCGCACCATTAGTCTCAATGCTCATTACGTGGTGTTGTTTAAAAGCCCTAGAGATAAATCGCAAGTGCATGTGTTAGCCAAACAGTTAGAAACGCCTTGGCTGACTCATGCGTACCACGATGCCACTCAAACCCCACACGCTTATTTACTCGTGGATTTAAAACCCACCAGTCCCGATTATTTGCAATTTCGTACCCATCTGTTTCACCACTGGTGCCAAGACGGAGGGCCTGTCGTGTACACGTCCCCGTCGTCGACTTAACAATCACCCAAAAAAGTCTCTTAAAACCTCGGCCACTTTGACTATGTCTCACACATCGTCAACATGACGTCCCTTCAGTCTCATCTTCCTATCAAATTGATTCGTGTCTTTTACGGCATCAGTCGCGAAAAAAATCAACAAATACCTGCTCGTGTCCTAGAAGCCGGTCTCAAAGAAGTCTTACGATGGTTTACGGTGACAGCACGTCAATTACTGCAAGGCATCATTCACATTCCACATCAAACTAAACGCTTTTTTTGAAAGAAACAAAGTAGCCTTGACGCAACTGGCCGATCCTCGCATTGACACTCAAACCAAAAAGCAAATCATTTTGAAACCTGGAGGAAGCGGTTCTCTAGGAGGTGTCATCATTCATTCCCTCTTAAAATGGGATCCCAATGCTCCCAAAGTTCTCCCCAAGAAAAAGCCACTTCCCGACGTACCCAGAAGAAAAAGAAAAAGAGCAACGGTGTCAAGACCAGGTCACAGCCTCAGAAAAAGAAAAAGAAAAGTCCACAGAAAACAGCTTCTACCCGCAAGAGTGAGTCTCCAAAAACTTCTCCTGCAGCGGTGACACCCTCTTCCTCTTTAGCTGCAGCGGCCGCTGCTCACAAAGTACCTGCCCCCAAAATCAAAGTCCAAGAGAAATCGGGCATTTTGCAGAGTTTACTGGATTTGTCCAAGCAAGAACTGTCCCGATTTAGTCCGTTGCGAACTTCTCCAAGACGCGTGATGCTTGTCATCAAGTTGATACGACGTAAAGACAATCAAAAATACCCGAGGTAAACGATAGAGATCAGTGTTTCTGTGCTCCTGAACGTCCAAAGATGTCCCCTCAAAAGAATTGTGAATCGTCAACGTTCTACTGTCCAGAAAGGAAAAGGAAAAGGAAAACGACAGTCACGTCATCCGAAAAAACGCTTCGCCAAACATCGACGTTGCACCCAGAAAAGACACACTCGTCCAAAGAAAAGAAGAAGTCACCAAAGAGGAGGAATTTTTGACAGGGAGTGGACACAAGAGATACTCAATCTAGCTAAATACGGTCTCAAAAAAAAAAAAAAATGATATAAAAGGAGGCATGTGAAGCCATGGACTTTAGTGTATGTTTTGCACCGAAAGATGTCCCCTCATCGTTGTTCTCCTGTCCAGAAAGAAAAGACACACTCGTCCGAAGAAAAAGAGGAGTCACCAAGGTGGAGGATTCTTTGGCGATTTTGTAAAATAAATTGTTACCTTTCTGACGAAGCGATAGTCCCAAAGAAGGATAAAAGGCTGTGTGCCAAGTCATCGACGTTAGTGTATTTTTTAGTGTGTGCCACGGAATCAACAAACAAGGATGTCCCCTAAAAGAAGTGCACACCACTCTCTAGCTAAACAAGGAAAGAAAATGAAAAGTCTACCTCCTCGTTTAGCCAAACATTGAGACGTGTTGTCCGTCGTGTCCAAAGCCCTCCACCCATGTGAAAACAAATGATTCAAACTGCCTCCAAAGACGTCGTCGATACCGTGTGCGAATGTTGTCTGAATGTCTTGAAAGGAACGATACCTTTGTCTCCACATCAGAAAAAATGCTTAGCCAAACATCGACACGTTCTTCGTGAAATGGTAAGAAAGAAAATACCCATTCGTCAAAAGAAAAAGATGTTGGTAAAACGCGGAGGATTTGTGCACCTGTTGTTTGGACCCTTGTTGAAAGCCACATTGGTTCCCATGATTACAGGACTCATGACGGGATCTGCTTCACAAGGGATAGGTCAAAGATAAAAAAGAATCAAGAAGATAAAAGGGGCCTCTGGGGCCAAAAAAAGATCTCAGACGTGACCTTTGGAATCCGATGGAAGGACGAAAACTAACATTAGTACCTTACAAAAGATGGATGGAATTCCATCGTTGGCAAGACCAACGGACCCCGCATTTACCTCCCAATTCTCATTTCACCGAGATGTCCCAGTTAAAACAAGAATTGGAATCATTAATGAATCGCACCGATTTGTCAGAAACGGAAATATCGCAACGGTACGGTCAACCGTTGCAACGACTGCAACGCTTTCACCAGAAAGCTTTAGACGAAAGAGCTCAGCCCACTCTGAAAGATGTTAAGATCTTGATGAAAAGTTCACCACTACCACCACCCCCAGTGGTCAAGACAGAGGCAGCCCCAAAGATGCCTGAGGAAGAAGAGGCAATAGAAGTCTTTCAAACACCGTCAGCAGCTCCCATCCTTAGTAAGATTGCCGCGTCCTTGTTGACCCCTTCCCCTAAACCCCAACGAGAACTTAAAGCTTGGGTTAAAAAGATGATGTCCACTCCACCTTCGACAGAAGTGAAAAAGAAAGAAGGGAAACCAGAAGTAGAAAAAGAAAAGAAGACCAAAGATATTCCATTTCCACCACCACCACCGCCACTACCTTCGACTTCGACTCCCGTGGCACATCGGACACGTAAAGCCGTTTCTAAACCACCCATCTCACCCCATACAGAGTAGCATCAGCGAAGAGTGGATCACTTATTAAAAATGGAGAAGGTGCTAGCCAGCATTTACTACGATCCATCCCATCCTGCAGGTTACTGAGGAGTTCAGAAATTGTATCGTGCTGCCAAAACTAGACTGAAAAATGTCCGTTTACCTCCAGTGCAGCTATGGTTACAAGAACAAGCCACGTACACCTTACACAAACCCATTCGACGAAAATCTTTCAGAAGTCGAACACGAGTGGAAGACATCGATCATCAATGGCAAGCCGATTTAGCCGATTTCTCTCATTTGGCCACCTTCAATCGTGGGTAAAAATATTTGTTTTGTGTCATCGACTTCTTTTCCAAATTTGCTTGGGTCGTGCCATTGACTTCCAAATCGAGCAGTGAGTTAGTGCGAGCCCTCAAACTGGTGTTGAAACAAAGCGGGCGTTACCCTCTTCGATGGCAAATCGACAAAGGCACCGAATTTCTGAACCAAGCTTTTCAAAAAGAATTGAAGAAACGTGACATTCATTTTTTTACCACCGAGAATCCCGAAACCAAAGCCAGAATCGTGGAACGTTTTCAACGCACCTTGAAAGAACGCATATGGAAATATTTTACTCATCAACACACTCTCAAGTACATCGACCTCTTGCCACACCTAGTCCAATCGTACAACCAATCTTACCATCGAAGCATTGGACGTGCTCCCCAAGAAGTGACCATCGACAACGAAGTGACCGTCTTCGAGCGCCTGTTTGTTACGTCCCCGACAATGACTGTCCCCAAGAAAGGTGGAGTGTTGGTAGCAGGAGATTGGGTGCGCATTGGCAAAACCAAATGCACTTTCGACAAAGGTAGCTTACCCAACTGGACCTCTGAATTGTTTCGTGTCACTGAACGAGTGCGCGGTCGTTATCGTCCCGTCTATAAATTGGAAGACATGAACGGGGAAGTGTTAAAAGGAACATTTTACTTACCCGAGTTACAACGTGTGACCAAAAAAAGAAGACGACGTGTACGAGATCGAAAGCATTCTCGATCGAAGAACTCGTAAAGTGGGAAAACGTCGTGTCAGAGAAGTCAAAGCATATTGGAAAGGATATCCGCCGAGTTTTGACTCTTGGAT